>JANEYF010000700.1:0-27500 GCA_029963845.1 Rhamnusium bicolor | reverse complement strand
AAACAAAGAAATTATGATATAGGTAGCTAAAAATATTCTAATCAACAATAACTATCCAGATAGGTAAATTAAAACATTTTTCTCAGAAAACAGGTCGAGAGTTGAATTTGACAATGAATAATAACAAAAAGTTTTACAAAATACTGTTAGTTAATGGTTTATCACAAAACTTAAAAAGCAGTTTGGAGAGAGAAAATAATATTAAACTAACTTTTTACAATGAAAAATCATTAGGCCCTTTGTTCAATAAAAATAGAGATAAAATTCCACTTGAATTAAAAGTAGTGTTGTATATCAAATTCTGTGGGAATGTGGTAAACAATATATTGGCCAAACTAAACAATGGTTAAGTTCGAGAATAGAAAACCATAAATACGATATTAAAAACAAAAAAGCGTCAACAGCTTTATCTAACCATGTAATAGAACAAAACTGTAAATTTAACTTTGAAGAAACAAAAATATTAGATTCTGAACAGAATTTAGACAAGAGACTTTTACTAGAAATCATGTATATATAAATTGTAACAAAAATTGTGTTAATGTAAGAACAGATATAGATAATTTACGTACAATTTATAAATCATTATTAAATAAGTTTAATTTTTAAATAAAGTCAGGTTAGACATTTGACGTACTCATCGTCTTCTAATTTTATGATAATAGCATTAATTAATAGAGGAAGAAGAATATGAATAATCTCAACCTAACTATGCTCTAATATGAAATATGAGTTAGGATAAAAATGAATGCCACAAAATTATCAAAAAGAAGAAGAATTTAACTTATATCAAAATAGTAATTGTACACGTATATAAAATCAAATTTGTTGTAATTTTTTAATGTTGTATGTGTCAATTATTGTTGTTTTAACTTTGAATGTATATGTTTGTTATTTATTTATGAATAATCCAAATAAAATGGCAAATAATGGGTTTTATTATTAGATTGGTAAATGTTTTTTAGTTTCTTGTAAATTCGTTGGTCACGCTATTAATAAATTACAGATTCTGAGGAAAACAGGTTATACTGCAGAAACCGCTCAATCTAAATAAAGAACATTAGTTTTATTTGTGGTACTACCCACTAATAGTTTCATAAAAAAAAGGATTTTGTACGTATGTATATTCAGAATTCAGTTGAAGTCAGGAGTCAAGGGTCCCTATTGTATAGAAATATTGGTAACTAGTAACTAGGATTAAAAACAACGGTTATGGAGGGGTAACTGTAACGGTTGTAACTATTTACAATAAAATTACTGCTTAGGGCGCCACTAGTGGAAATGGAAAACAAAATTAACAAATAATATTTAATTATTCGCCTGACAGATATCCAAGCAATTGGTTGGCTGTGCCACTGATAAAAATTTTATGCATCCCTGAATTGAGTGTAATTTTAGCAGAGTGGAATGAAAAATAATAACGCTGAAAATTTTTTTTGCTAATTATTATTTACTAACTTTTACAAAACTTATCACAGATAAGTATAACATGTATCTTTTTAAACAATTATTTTCCCGCCTAGTTGCCAAAACGCTGAAACTTGGATTACAAAAAAGATAATATGCACATTATGTTCAGTGCGACTGACTCAATAATGTTATTTTAAAAAATATTATTTTTCATTCCACTCTATATTTTAAACTTTTACCAAGAAGAGGATACCTAATTTGTTTTTGAAATTTTAGTAAAATTCACGCTGCCATCTAGAAGACGATGCCAAAACTAAATTTCGCCAGTTTATATGCAACTGTAAATACAATCAGTGGCCGGACTTCAATTATCAGAAATCTGACAGAACGGAGAAATGACGTCAGATTCTAAAATTTGGTACTCTAATAAACTTTTCTATCGAAAACCCCTCTCCCCACAGCCCCTATATAATAGAATCTAAGCGAAAACTTATGCTTCCTGCTTTGCATCTAATTTAATAACAGAAAGAGAGATGGTGGGTTCGTAAAGAAGGATAGTTGTGGGTATTGGAATTTATAAAAAACTACATTTTTTCAAATCAACATGAGTTTTTTCGACAAAAAAACACATTCCTTGTCCGTTCAGTTTTAGAATAATAAAGGACTCATAAGATAGTCCTTGAACATTAATTTGTTCACAACTAATTTTAAATCGAGATACATTATACCAGACTGAGTTCTCAAAATGGTTTATACCCTTCAGGAGAGAATAGAAATTGTCAGCATTTATTTTAAAAACAATAATTGTGCTAGAGCTACGGAGCGCATATTCAATAGAAATCACCCAGATAGAAGGGTTGGTTCTCAGTATGTTTTACAATTATTGACAAAATTTATGGAAACAGGTTCTGTAGGAAACAAAAAGCATAAACCTCAGCGACCGATTAGGAATGAAGCAGTCGAAGTGACAGTTCTGGATCATTTGCAGATTCATAATACTCAATCGATCAGGAAAGTAGCTGAGGCTTCAGGTATATCACGAAGCAGTGTTCATCAAATTGTAAAGGCACACAAATTTCATCCATATAAATTTAAACTGGTACACGAATTAAACAAAGATGATCCCGATCGTCGGCTTGAATTCTGTGAGATTTTTGGTGAACAAATAAACGGTAATGCCAATCTACTATACAATACGTATTTTTCTGATGAATCGACATTTCAGTTAAATGGGGAGGTAAACAGGCACAATTGTAGGTATTGGAGTGAAACCAATCCACATTTGTTCATGGAAACTAATACCCAAAGGCCTCAGAAGTTAAATGTTTGGGCTAGCATCTTGCGGATCACATTGTCGGGCCGTTTTTTATTCCTGACAATTTAAATAGCGAAAGATACCTTGATCTGTTAAAAAATAACATCGACCCAATGATTACCCAAATCCTCGAGGTAGACGATAATCTTTTAGAGGGCGAACTGTTTCTTCAACAGGATGGGGCACCCTCACATTTTGCTATAGCAGTCCGTCAATATTTGGATAATCGGATTCCTGAGCGATAGATTGGAAGGAGAAGTCCTGTGGAGTGGCCCGCTAGGTCACCCGATTTAACTCTCTTGGATTTCTTTCTGTGGTGACATTTGAAATCGAAAGTATTTGCAACAAAACCCGCATCTCTAGAAGAGTTACGTGAAAAAATTGTTCGAGAATGCCGTTTATTGACTCCAGATGTGTTCAGAAATGTTGGTACAGAATTTCAAGACATATTATACTATTGTATGGAAGTCGATGGGGGTCATTTAAAACAATACACACGATAATTTAAACTGCTTCTTTTATTTTTATTTCCCGAACTTAAAATAATGAAACAATTATTTCTCTGAAACTAATCGATAAAAGTTTAAAAAAATATACAGTTATGTAGAGAATTGAAAGACCTTTCAAAAGATGTATCACTTAACCCCCTTTGCCATTTGAATTTTTTGAGGGGGTGGCCGTGTAAGGTAGAGGGATGATGATAGGTATACAAGTATTACATTAAAATATGTCCCTCTTGGAAACAAGGTCGACATGTTTCACCAATTTCTCAAAAAATTTTTATCTTCAAAGTTATTTAGGGTGCCTACTTTTTGGTTGGGACACCCTGTATAGTACGAATATAAATTTTCTATTGGGGTTTTTGTTTTCGAGATACAATATGTCTAAAAATATTCGTCTTTCTTTTCTGAAACTAAAAATTATTAGTTATTATTTATATTTGGTATTAAATACCAGTATGTTAGGCTGCATCTATTTGACCAACTCGTTTTTTCTACACGGTAACTAAAATATCTTCAAAAACCCAAAAAAAAATACTTTTTTTGATACCTTTTATTTCAAAAACGATAGCCGAATAAATTATACCACAAAATACTTACTTATATTTGTACTGTTAAATATATTGTCTTAGTTACACATTTATTTGGGGATGAGGTATGGACATCCGTTTAATTTCCGATATTCGATCAGTGAAGTTAAGCAGCACTGATCGGGTCCGGCAATTGGATGGATGAACGATAGCTCGTCTAACAGTCGGTAGGCTGTCAACAGACAATCCCCGGGAAGGCCGCTAGCCTGATGCAGGCGGAGAGGCAAGCCCGGGTGGAGGGTCGAAGAGACCTACCCAGGAGGTTTGCCACTCTGCTAGCGGTGCAGGCGGGCAGGCCCAGGCGGTGGGTTAGTTGACAGTCGAGGACCGTGGTTCGGAGTCCACGCTAAACTGTAGGTCCCTAGGTAAAAGGGCCCATTGTGGCCTACTTGCCTAGTAAAATAAGTAGCTACTACTACTACTACTACACATTTATTTATTGTGTAAAACATTTTCAGTTTAAAATAGCGAATTTCTGTAAATTCGATATTTTATTTAATATATTTTTTAGAAAAAGATAGTGAAACTCAACATGTACAAATTAATATTTAATATTAACATGTGCTCTAACAATGTTTCATCTTGACCCAAAGAAATTTTAATGAAGTATATGGCGGCTTAGCACTCCCGCGTCGTCAGGATAGGTTTAAACCGATGTTAAAATTTTTCGGTTAGTAATATTGAAAAACGAAAACATTTGGTTCATTGCCCTGAAGAAGGTGTAATAAAGTATCGAAACGTCGGCTTTTTAAAAATACAGTTTTCTTCAACAAGAGACCTAAATCCAAGAAAACAAATTGTTAAATAAATTATGAGGTCGTAAAAATACACTAATTATATTAAGCGTAGTTGTAGCACATTAGTTTTATTTTAGGTTAAGTAGGATATGTTAGTGAGGGGGTTAAATGGAAGAACAGCACGAGCTGAATTTCGACTCCTAATAAATAAATAAAAAAAAAGTTATAAGGTTTATTGGTAAAAAGGCCATTTAATATATATATATATATATATATATATATATATATATATATATATATATATATATATATATATATATATATATATATATATATATATATATATATATATATATATATATATATTTTTTTTATGTATATATATATATATATATTATATATATATATGCCATATGCCAATCGAATGCAGCGTTGCCAAGTTATGATTTTTTTCCTATTCTTTTATGATAATTTACAAACATTATTTTGACTGCCATATCTCCCCGATTTATTAATTGTTTCTTCTAAAAATGTAAGACGTTACTTGATAATGATGTATTTACTGAAAACCATTTTTTATATAAACTATTATTATACCGGGAGTCCAAAATATTTGTTTACATTCTTGATATTGAAAGTACATATTGATACATATTGATATTGAAACTAGCCTAACAATTGCTCAAAATGTCCACTATTTTGATTTACGCAACACTGAGGTCCCTTGATAAATAAACGCCTCATTGTATTACATATCAACATTTATACGACTGCAACACTGACGAAACCTTTACATGATATCTTCTCGAGTCGTTGCTTCTACTTCATAAACGTCTGATTTCACAAATCCCCAAAGGAAGAAATTCATTGGAGTCAGGTCGGGTGATCTAGGCGGCCATGCAGTGGTACCTAACATAATTTAATAAACTAAGAAATTAGATATAATTTAGCAGCTTATTAAAATATCAGACCTCCTCTTCCTATCCACCTTTCAGGAAACTGATTACTAATGGCCTGACGAACATTTTACTAAAATGTGGTGGTGGACCATCAAGATGTAACCACATACTATTTGTAATATAATCAGGAATATGCTCGATCATTCGTGGAAACGTATTTTGCATAAAATCTACGAAGACTGCTCCATTCACATTTCCCTTAAAAAAGTGAGGACCAATTACATAATCATGTACATACATTTAAACTCCGGTTGTGCTGGTAATGATTTGTCTATACAACATGAGGGTTTTTTGTGCCATAATAATGGAAATTGTGCCTATTCACAAATCCATTGCGATGAAACGTTGATTCAACCATAAACAACACAAATTTGAAAAATTCTTCAGTTTCTCCAATTTGGTTTTGAGCCCACTGGCAAAATTTAATCCACGATTTATATTCACATCCAAAAGCTCTTGATGCAGCTGAACTTTATAAGGGCGAAACTTATTTTTACAGAGGCATAAGGAAACACTGGATTTATTGACAAGTGTTCGGGAGAACACTTGCCGTAGGATTTTCAATTACCGCTAAAATTATAGCCAGCTTATTCTCTTCACAGTAATACATTTCGTCCTCTCGCCTTCTTTTCATATGCAACACTTCCAGTACGGTCAAAATGTTTTTTCTAGAGAGAGAGGGATTTATGAAGTCAGACGTTTATAAAGTAGAAGCAACGACTCTAGAGAATATGTAGAAAAGTTTCGTCACTGTTTCAATCGTATAAATGTTGATATGTTATACAACTTCAGTGTTGCGTGAAACAAAATGGTGAACATTTTGAGCAATTGTTAGGCTAGTTTTAATATCAATATCAATATGTATCAATATGTAGTTTCAATATCAATATCAAGAATGTAAAAAAATATTTTGGACTCCCGGTATAATAATAGTTTATTTCAAAAATGGTTTTCAGTAAATACATCATTATCAAATAACATCTTACATTTTTAGAAAAAACAATTAATAAGTCGCGGAGATATGGCGGTCAAAAATGTAAATAACAAGAAAAAAAGGAAAAAATCATAACTTGGCAACACCACATCCGATTGGCAACATATTTTAGAGTGTAATACAGGATTCTTGGAGGCTTTACTGGCGCCTAAAAATAGGGGGTGTTCCATTTAAAAAAATTGTACCTTCTGATATATACATATATATATATATATATATATATATATATATATATATATATATATATATATATATATATATATATATATATATATATATATATATATGTTAAATTCGTTTTCCGGGTATATTTCCGCGTAGGTGATAGGCCCCGAGGAGGGACCGTGGTTGCCCTGAACGACGTTTCGGCAGAATCTCATCTGCTATCTTCAGGTTCTAACAGATAACTGCTTACTGCGGCTTCTGGTTACTTGAACTGAATTTCAGTTCGAGTAACCAGAAGCCGCAGTAAGCAGTTATCTGTTAGAACCTGAAGATAGCGAGAGATTCTGCCGAAACGTCGTTCAGGCAACCACGGTCCCTCTCAGGCCTATCACCTACGCGGGAGTATACCCGGAAAACGAATTTAACATTCACCACCCGCGAAAACCTGAAAAACAACATATATATAGATATGTATGTATATGTATATATATATATATATATATATATATATATATATATATATATATATATATATATATATATATATATATATATATATATATATATATATATATATATATATATATATATATATATATATATATATATATATATATATATATATATATATATATATATATATATATATATATATATATATATATATATATATATATATATATATATATATATATATATATATATATATATATATATATATGTATGTATATATATATGTATATATATATATATATATATATATATATATATATATATATATATATATATATATATATATATATATGTATATATATATATATATATATATATATATATATATATATATATATATATATATATATATATATATATATATATATATATATATATATATATATATATATATATATATATATATATATATATATATATATATATATATATATATATATATATATATATATATATATATATATATATATATATATATATATATATATATATATATATATATATATATATATATATATATATATATATATATATATATATATTTTTTTTTTTTTTTTTTTTTAAAAAATAAAAAAAAAAAAAAAAAATATATATATATATATATATATATATTTATATATATATTTACATATATATATTCTACATATATATATATCTACATATATATATATCTACATATATATATATCTACATATATATATATCTACATATATATATATCTACATATATATATATATATACATATACATATATATATATATATATATATATATATATATATATATATATATATATATATATATATATACAGGGTGGGGCAATAGTGCGTCCGACTCCAATATCTCGTGTTCTATGATAGCTATAAACTTGATTTAATATCATAAGTAAACTAGACAAAAAAGTCTATAACCGGAAATTGTTTTCGAATATACAGGGTGAACCAAGACGATTCTACAGGGTCAAGTAACATTCCAAACACGCATAGAAATGTGTGTCAATCAATATGGGCAACACGTGGAGCACTTTTTATAATATCTTCTCTTGAATTAGAAAAAAAATATATTTTTAATTTTTATTGCTGAATTTTGCAGTTATTGTTCAATAAATCGAAAATGGTTACAAATAGTCATAGGGATATACGTAACGTACAAAAAAATGGTCGTTTTTCAATTCTACATCACATCGTCCAAAAATATACAGGGTGTTTCATTTGAAAAAAATTGAGAAAATTCAGTTCAAATAGTTGTAAATTTAAAAATTACTTTTGGCCACCCTGTATACTTTTAGGAAGTAGACATGGCTGAGTATCTTCACACAGATATTTCATAACTGGTGCTAACATATTTTTTCTTAAAATCGGTAATTGTGACTGTAGTGATTTTTTTATATACTTGTGTAAATGGCATAATTTCAACCAAAAAAAATCATTACATATAAGTTGTTGGGAGTGAGTAAATAATAATACAGGAGTGGATGGAGTACACAAAGAAGTTTCAAAAAATGTTCTGAAATAGATGGCATTCCATTTAAAAAAATGTTATTTGACCCTGTAGAATCATCTTGGCTTACTCTGTATATTCGAAAATAATTTCCGGTTATAGACTTTTTTTGTCTAGTTTATTTATGTTTTAAATTAAATTTCTAACTATTATAGAACTCGACATATCGAAGTCCGACGCACTATTGCCCCACCCTGTATATTACACACTTCGCATTTAAAATATACGTCATGAGAGTAATGGGTTTAATTCAGTTTGAGATAAGTGAGAAATATTCTTCTTTTAGGCAACTTTTTGTTTATCTTACTATTCTTCTTTTGAATTGACCCATATATGTAAGTTTGAAAATTCTTACAAGGAAGAATAAATTCCCTTCAGCACAACAACATTGTTCCATCTTGTTAAACGGACCCACGATTACATGCATATTTCTGACGAGCCTTCTATCATCAGTCATTAGACTTAGGCAGGGTGCCTTCATCATCGTTATTGGATGATCTGTGTTTCCGTCGAGTAAATGAATCTCAAATGAGAATTTAGGTTCGTTTTCTGGGAGTTCTGGCCGTCCGTAATAATTCAATGCGAATTTTACATAATCAGTTTGAGGATCATATTGCACCATCAGCCTAAACGTCGTATTATATGTATGAATAATTGAACAAAAATTAGGAACCAGAACTTTTGATTTAAATTGAAAAATTGTTAATTTCACTTCACGATCAAAATATGTGTGTTGTTGGTGCTCTTGCGCACAGTGTTCTATCAGGTCTTCTCTAATACCTCTCCACTGGCATGTAGGAAGAATAGGACACAATCTAATAGCGAATTCACAAAATATATCGTGGCCCTGATTTCTTCCATCTTCCGCAGTAAAGACACATCTGCAGCTGCGCAAAGTCAACGAATATGCTCTATGCATTTTTTCCAAAATAAAATCACGCACTATCGCACTGTTGCCACAGGTTAAACTTCTTCTAACAGCAGTACCTTAGTTTATTACCAACATCAGTTTACTGTATCGAAGGAAATACGAAATGACGACATTGAGAACACAACAGGCCAACTGATCTGTAAAAAAAAATAAAGGTTAATAACACATACGAGTATATTTGATTATACATTTTTGTTGGGCCACAAATGCTGATACTACACTGAGGGAAATCGCATAATTTCTGTCAACGTAAACATTAAAAAATAACTAATTAAAAAATTCTAAAAACACACACGAAGGTCAACGTTTAAGGCGTGCTTCTGAAATTTGCCGTTTTGATCAAGCAAACTATTGTTTAAGAGCGCTTCGGAGTCTCTAAGCAACCCACCATTCACTTAATCCAATTTTTGTCCATAAATCTAAATTTATGCAAAAACGGAGGAACTTCCTACATTTTTCAACTTCATTGCAAAGTGGACAGATTATTTTAAAATCAAAATAACATTTCATAAGAACCTAACTTTTAGTATCCTTATTTCCACCCAAATACAAAATTACGTTCTTAAGAAATGTAATTTTGATTTTAAAATAATCTGTCCACTTGGCAATGAAGTTGTAAAATATAGGAAGTTCTGACGTGTTTGCATAAATTTATATAGTGTGGAAATTAAGTAACGCATAAATTCAGTAATTCCGTTGATATTAATTTTTTTGGAAAAAATCTCGAAAGGGTATAACGATTTTAACTTCGACAAATATTTTCAGTCTAATTTCAGTTTCTTATGTCATTTATTTTTTAAGTTATGACGTCATCGACTTTTTTTTTAAAGGACAACCTATATTTTTTATTATTAATTTTGGTAGTAGATTTTATTCTGGTTCCGACCGTATAAAATTTTCAATATGTTTTAAAGTTCAAATAATAAAAATTCATTAAATTGGGTAAATTTATCTAGTTGCCGGTGTATCACATTAGTTACGGCTGTCAGATTTAAATAATTTGTAAACGTCACAATACAATAAGTGTTATTATTTTGCTTTTTCTAAATTAGAAAAACTATTTTATTAATAAGAATGGTACAGTTGAGCGACAAACAGAGAATTGAAGTGTTAATAATGATTGGTTATGGCGACAGAGCTAGAACACATCAAGAAGTGTGTCATCTTTTTAGAGAAAAATACCCATATCAGCCCATAAATCAATCAACAATTAGTAGGATTGAAAAAAATTTCGGGAACATGGCGTTGTAAAGAATATTCCAAAAACTGGACGTCCGGCGACATTAAATGAAGATGCACAATTTGATGTGCTGCTAGAAATTGAAAACAATCCACATTCAAGTAGAAGCATTGCTTTGAACCACAATATAAGCCATACAACAGTTCTAAAACTTTTGAAAGTTCAAAAATTCCACCCATATAAGGTGCACTTGGTTCATGAGTTGACAGAACATGACTTTGATCGTAGGCAAGAGTTTTGCGAACAAATGATGGAAATTTGCAACCGCAATCCAATGTTTTTTCCAGCGTATTTTATTTTAGAATGAAGCAACATTTTGTTTAAATGGCCATGTCAATAGACAGAATTGTAGATATTGGGCTAGGGACAATCCCCATTGGATGCAGGAAAGTCATACCCAATATTCTCAGAAAGTTAATTTTTGGGAAGGAATTATTGGTGACAGAATTATAGGTCCATTCTTTTTTTGAAAACAATTTGACTGGAGATAGATACCTGCAATTTTTACAGTTGGAATTGATGCCTGCATTAGCTACATTATTCCCCAATGCAAATAACCCTGACCTACCAAATAATACCATTTGGTTACAACAAGATGGCGCTCCGCCTCATTACGCAATTATTGTGCGACGGTACTTGGACCAAGTTCTCCCAGCAAGATGGATAGGGAGAAGAGGTCAGATAGAATGACCGCCTAGGTCTCCTGATCTAACGCCATTAGACTTCTATTTATGGGGGTACTTAAAAAGTAAAGTGTACAACAATCGACCGAATAATTTAGACGATCTCAGGCAAAGAATTCAACATGAGATTAGGTTAATATCGCCTCAAACTATTCAGAATATGAGAAATGAATTTTATAATCGTCTTGGGTATTGTCAAATGGTACAGGGTCGTCAATTTGAACATTTAGTGTAAATGTAATTTAACAACTGTTATTTCTGTGCTTATTTTTGTGTTTGATGATATTGTTAGATTTTTTTCTGATTAAGCAATTTAGTTTCGTTTTATACTAATGTTTGCTTCACGAAGTTATCGTTATTACTAACTTTGAATTGAGCAGATAATAAATTTCTAGTTCGATTTTTCAACTATTTGTATAATTTCAAAATAAAAACGAATGTGCCGTCAATAACTTTCCGTCAAACTTAGGCAACTAGATAAATTTACCCATTTTAATGAATTTTTATTATTTGAATTTTAAGACTGTTTTTCTCGATTTTTTTCAAATAATAACATATTGAAAATTTTATACCGTCGGAACCAGAATAAAATCTACTACCAAAATCAATAATAAAAAATATAGGTTGTCATTTAAAAAAAAAGTCGATGATGTCATAAAAAATAAATAACATAAGGAACTGATATTAGACTGAAAATATTTGCCGAAGTTAAAATCGCTATACCCCTTCGAGATTTTTTCCAAAAAATTAATATCAACGGAATTACTGAATTTATGCGTTACTTAATTTGCACACTGATTTATGAGCAAAAATTGGGTTAGGTATATGGTAGGTTGCCTGGTGACTCCCGAGCTTACTTAACACGCCTCTAACTACATAACTGTTAATATTATAAAAAAAATACTTTTTAATAGCCTTGTACAGGGTTATTCATTATAAATTACCCACCAGTTATCATCGTTATTATTGCCTATATAAAAAAAAAGTTTTAAATAAAAGTTATGTGGTTATGACTGAATTTTGTTAAAATGCTATCAAAAATACAGTAGCGTGCAGATTTTAAGGGATACAAGAAAATAACATTTTTTTAAATGGGATCTGTATATTATTAAATTTGAATTTGAATGTAAATAATGAAGCAATTTCCGGTTCAATTATAAATATAAGAAGACGTTATCAATTATGCATTGACAATAATGGTGGACACATCGAACATTTTTTATGAGTTATCATTTATTTATATTTAAATTTCCTAAATAAATCTTTGTTATCTATTTTGTATAAATATTTGGTTTTAACTTCCTCACTGTAAACCATTTTGATTATTTCATTAAATGTCACTTATCAAACGTAATAGTTGTCATTTTCATAGCTCACTTTAATAATGTTAACTTTTTCATATTTACTGTAAATAGTTTAACTAAGATATTCGACGTTTAATAACTCAAAAACGGTATATGGTAGGGGGAACATATGGTATAATTTTGAAATCAGAAATAAAAGATCATTCCAAAAATTTAATAATATACAGGGTATCCCATTAAAAAAATATTATTTTTTTGTATTCCCTGAAAACTGCACGCTACTCTACTTTTGATTACATTTTAACAAAATTCAGTTATAACCACACAACTTTTATTTAAAACTTTTTTTCTATAGGCAACAATAACGATAATAAGGGGGTAATTTATAATGAATAGCCCTGTAGAATTGAATATCAGGGTTCTAAACAATATTTTATTTTTAATTATGGAGACTCCGTAATTAGTTATCGATTTTCTTATAAGCGCTTGCCGAATTTTGTCTCTCGACGTTTGTATCACATTGCATTTAGATGTATAACTTATTTATTATTAATCATAAAATTTTAAATCCTACACTGTTTCCTAAATTTTCTTATCAGTAACAACATTTTCATTTGTGCTTTCGCTTCAGAGATAATACAAGGGAAACACAAAAAAATGTCAAAATTGAATAAAGCATTTTAAATCGAGATATTGCCGTTTTAAGTTTCGTTCTCTGGCAAGCCCCAATGTATAACATTATATTTGGAAATTATAAAAAAATATTTGCGCTATAAAACCTTTTCTGAGAAATGTATCAAAAAATCGCAATTTGTCTCTTTTTTGACACTGCATGTTTAATTCGTTTTTTAACTTTAGAGATATTTTGTACAAGATGATTTTTGACAGTCTCGGAATTTTCAAATATCAGTACATAAGCATTCATTTTATGTAAAATTTAGCTTGTAACAACGAAACCTCCACAGAACATATTGTTATGCGTATAATGTTTGCTGTAGAGACTTTAATATAAATTTTTTAAAACCATCTAATAATTTAACTGATCTATTGGATACATTAAATTTTTACTGTATTAAGCCTCTCATTAAAGTACCAACAAGAATTCAAAATTGCATAGACAATATTTGTGTGAATTTTGAAAATATTTATAATAGTGGTATAATTGATAATGCTATTAGTGATCACAACGCTTAGCTTATATCTATTAATTTGAATACTCAAAAAAATGTCTCTAAAACTATTAAGTATTGAGCATTAAATAATCCTGCAAATATCTCTCATTTTTGCACCCTGTTAGCGCAGGAAGATTGGAGCTGTTTGATTGATCCTCTCATCAATGTTAATAAGAAATACGAACAATTTAGTAACCTTTTTTTATACTACTTTAATTTGGCATTTCCTCTAAAAACTAAGGTAATTAATACCAGTGCTGGTGCTACCAAGAAGTGGATGACAAATGGGCTAAAAATTTCTTCACAAAGGTTAAAAGACCTCTATCAGTTCACTTTGAGTGGAGGTGAAGAAATCAAATCATTTTATAAAAAGTATAAATCCATTTACAGACAGTTAATAAAAAAAGCTAAAAAAAATTTACAATAATAATTTGATACTAAATGCGGAAAATAAATCGAATGCTGCTTGGAAAATCATTAACCCTAATAAAGAAAATACTAACAAGTCACTAAGTTTAAATATAAATAATGAAACCATCACTGTTCCTATAATAGTAAGTAACACTTTTAATAATCACTTTAATAATATTCCCAAAACATTGGCAAATGCAGTACACCAGCAGAATATGACAGAGAACATTGAAATTAATGCATCTTCTTTTTTCTGCCATCCTATAAACGAATTAGAAATAGTTGACATCATAAGAAATCTTAAAAATTCTAACTCTTCAGGTAATGATAACATAAGTGTAAATATCCTTAAAAAATGTGCACATCTGATAAGTAAACCATTAACAACAATATTTAATTTGTCCTTGGCAGAAGGTGTTTTCCCGAAGAAGTTAAAAATTGCAAAAATAATACCTGTTTTTAAATCAAACAGCAGGACTGAAATTGAAAATTATCGGCCTATTTCAATTTTAAGTTCTTTTTCTAAAATTTTTGAGAAATGTATAGCAACCAGAGTAATTAAGTTTTTTGACAAATATAAATTATTTAACAACAACCAATTTGGATTCAGAAAAGGTCGTTCCACAACATCTGCAATTACAACATTTCTAACGATTTTATATGATAAATTAGATGACAGAAATAAATGATTAGGTATCTTCCTTGATCTAAGTAAAGGATTTGACCTCGTTTGCCATGCCTCTCTATTAAATAAACTGGAGAGATATGGCGTGCGCGGTCAGTCGCTGAACTGGTTTAGGAGTTACCTTTATGGAAGAAAGCACTATACTGAAATAGATCATTGCAAATCAAATATTTTACAAATGTCAGTGGGAGTTCCGCAAGGATCAGTCTTAGGGCCCTTACTTTATATAATTTATGTAAATAGTTTTAACAGCCCAAATTCAGTAATGTTTGCTGATGACACATCCTTACTAGTTAGTGCAGCTAATACAAATGCCTTAGTAACCATGGCTAATCAACAATTATGCGAAGCACACACCTGGTTCACTGCTAATAATTTATTGTTAAATGAAAACAAATCCAAATTCATGTGTTTCAACACTAGTAAAGTTAATTTTGACTATAGCTTCCTCATAAAAATTAATAAGAGTTCAATCGAACAGGTCAAGTCAACCAAATTCTTGGGGTTGCATATATCGGCTAACTGCTCATGGACTGTGCACATTAATGAAATTTGTAAAAAAGGTGGCTCCAGCTTGCTATTGCTTAAATCAACTACGAGAGGTGGTCAATCAATCAGTTCTGATGTCTTACTACTATGCATACTTTAACTCCAGTATTAATTACGGAATCATAGTTTGGGGTTCATCGCCGGAGGCCACGCGAGTTTTCAAATTACAGAAAAGAGCTGTGCGTTGTATAGTAGGGGTAAATAGGAGAACTAGTTGCAGGGATATTTTTAAAAAATTAGGTATTTTAACGCTTCCTAGTCTTTTTCTGCTAAGTTTGCTACTTTATGCTAAATCCGAATTAAAAAATCTAAAAAAAGCTCAATTTCAACCACAATTATAACACAAGATGTGTAGGCACTTTAGAAATTCCAAGTCATCGATTATCTTTATATGAAAAAAGTCCTAAATTTTTGGCTATAAAGGTATTTAATAAACTGTCAAATTCATATAAAGAACTTAGTGATAGTGAGTTTAAAACTAAAATTAAATCTGAGCTAAGAAGTAAAAGCTACTACTCTTTAGATGAATATATGAGTGACGACTTTTAATTAAAATTAAAATTTTTGTGACATCTTTTATTAAAAGTAAAATTTTAACGACAATATTTTATTATCAATACAATAAATCTCATTTTAATATGTAAAGTTATTTTAGATTTTATATTTGTTTTGTGTATAATTGTCCGTTCTGAAGTAACTTCTGACTTTAGTGAACATGTATAAATTGTTTTGATCCCCGTACTTGTCCTATATCATGTAAATGATCAATTGGATGAATAAAGTGTTATTATTATTATTATATTATTAAAAAGATTTTCAGTAAGCTTTTTCTAACAAGTAACGACCTGATTCGTAGTGTCACATCTAGGAAGAGCGTGAAATTTTTTTAACAAGTTTGCATTTATTTATATTTCATGCACTGCTATGAAACGTATATTGTCTTTTGCTCCAGCTTTTACCCAACTTTCTTTTTTTTTTTGTTTTTAAGTGCGCAAGCAATACTAGTGCATCAGAATATTTATAGTCAACTATACAAAAATTTGTCAGAATAAATAAATGTCCCAATTTTAAGGTATAAGAGTCATTCCATATGAAATTGTCTAAAAAAGAAAATTTTTGTTGCTCCACTATTTTAGATTTTGCTTAAACTTTGTGAGAATCTTCTTTAGGGTTTCAAAGAGGGAAATCCACCGTCATTTAATTTTCGCATGCGTCAGTTCCCGCCTTCCAAAAAAAATTTTATGGTCTCCCAAAAATTCATAAAGCAACTTTATCACTTAGACCGATCATTTCAGGTGTCAATATCCCTAATAGAGGTATTGCCCAATTAGTCACTGATATATTTACTATTGCATATAACACAGACAATAACTTTTTTATTAAAGACTCATTTCAATTCAGCACATTCATACAAGAGTTCCAATTGCCAGACAATTTTGTGATACTTAGCCTGGACGTAAAATCCTTGTTCAATAACATTACGGTGGACCTAGCAAAAAGCTCGGTTGAACGTCACTGGGAATCAATACAATCACATTGTGATATTTCAAAAAGAACATTTTTGGAATTAATAACCTTTTTATTTGACACCATTGTGTTTATGTTCAATGATAACATTTATAAACAAATCTTAGGAATGCCTATGGGGAGTCCCGTCTCACTCATACTGGCGCAATACATTATGGACGACTTGATCAATGATTGTTTGTTAAAGTTAGATTTTGAGGTCCCCTTTTTAAAAAAATACGTGGATGATATCATCCTTAGTATTTCCAACAACAGTAAAGAACGTTTACTGGAAGTGTTTAACAACTACCACCAACGATTAAATTTTACCATATAAGAAGAAGACGAAAATGGTAGAGTACCCTTCTTAGACACACAAGTGATAAGAAGAGCAGATAATAAGGTTATCACTTCTTGGTACACAAAACCAGGGTCATCTGGACGATATTTACATTATCAATCGTTCCACGCTGAAAAACAAAATTTAACGTATTGATGGGAATGAAAAATAGGGTTATTAGCACCTCACATACCTCGTTTATAGCTGACAATCTCAAAAAATTGTCAGATTTATTTATAAAGTGTGGTTATCCACCACCGTTAGTCAAAAAACTAATTGTCAGTAGAACAACAACAAATGATAATTTGGTCAATGTACGTCGTGACGTTATTGTGCCCAGTGTGGTTGAAGAACGTGACATTCGTAATAATACTTTTATTTCTCGGTACCGAACATAGCACATGTGTCTCTTAAACTTAGGAAATTTATTTCAAATTTTTCCAACATAAAAATAGCATTTAAAAACAAAGTAACCATCAACAACCTTTTTGCTAAGTTGAAAGACAAAGACGACTTAATGAATTACTCCAATGTGGTGTATTGCATCTCTTGTAATGACTGTGAAAAAAAGTATATCGGTCAAACTAGCAGAAAAGTTAAAGATAGGATTACATCACACAGAAGTGACGTTAGACTTAACAAAGAGTCATCGATGTTAGCTAAACATGTTTTATCATTAGACCATGATCTTAATTACGATGATGTTAAGATTTTAAACTTCGAAAAGAACCTTCACAAAAGGACTTTTCGAAGTCACATCTTTAACGAACCAAACGATATGAACGCTAGGAATGATATTGAAGGTCTCAGTATATTATATACTTATTTATTGCATTCACAGACGTATAGCAATAACATAAATAACACCCTGTATAGTACTTTGTGAATTAATGTTTTTTGATTTGGTGTGTTGGCATCCATATCTGCCAGGCCTGAAACAGAGAGAGAGGACAAGTGACAGCCCTCTCACTCTGCTTCAGACTTGGATATGTGGTTTTTTGTAAACATTCCGATGGTTTCTCACTAACCAAAAAAAAATGTAGTTGACTGCTATTTGTTCAGTTTTCGTAGTGGTTGATACAAATTTTGAATCAAGCATTTTTGATTTTAACATCCCAGTAGAATGTAGTCCACAAATGTGATTTATTTTTGCAATATAAATGTGTTTCCAGTCCTTAAGACATGTCAGTTTAATTTTTTTAACCTCAAATTAGTAAGTCCTTTAAAAAAAAATTTTTTAATAAATTATTATAATATCAATTTTTGTAGAATTCCTGAGGAAGCTACAATAAAGTTTCGAAAGCTTGAATTTAAAAAAAGAGTCTCTTTTTTGAACCCGTTGACTGCATCCCCGGAGTTAATTAATAATTTTTTATATATATATATATATATATATATATATATATATATATATATATATATATATTTATTTATTTATTTATACATGTATTTATTCATTCATTCATTCATTCATTCATTCATTCATTCATTTATTTATTTATTTATTTGTTTATTTTTTTATTTATATATTTATTTATTTATTTATTCATTTTATTTATTTATTATTTATTTATTACTTATTTATTTATTACTTATTTATTTATTTATTTACTTATTTATTCATTCATTCATTCATTCATTCATTCATTCATTCATTCATTCATTCATTCACTCACTCACTCACTCACTCACTCACTCTCTCACTCTCTCACTCTCTCACTCTCTCACTCTCTCACTCACTCACTTACTCACTCACTCACTGACTTATTTATTTATTTATTTATTTATTTATTTATTTATTTATTTATTTATTTATTTATTTATTTACTTCCTTTATTTATTTATTTATTTATTTAACGAGAATCCATTTACAGAATGGGAATTACAAAGATATAATATAAAATAATATTTTAGAGAGATAAAATTAAAAAAAACAATATTACATAGAGCATTAAAATCATAACTTTAAAATTGAAAAATGTATACACACATATGCATATATGTAATTATAATATATAATTAAAATATGTAAATTTATTCAAGAAAAAAATTGTTTTACAAATTTTTTATTGTGGCTATATTGCAGAAGAAAATATCAAGAATATGTTTGTGTTCATTATAATTATGGCACATTTGATGTAAAGACGAAAATTTACCAATATTTGTACGAGGTATGCTCAAAGTAACGATCATATGTTGTCTTTGCGGTTACTCTGGGAACACGAAAATTTAACAATTGCAATATATCGGGACAGTCAATGTCATTAGTTATTATTTTGTTTAAGAAGGTAAAATTGAGATTTTACCCGTTTTTTTCCAGACTATTTAAAGAAAATCTTTCCAGCATATATGCGTTCGGATATCCAATAGCTGAGTATACTCCATCATCTCTGAAACAAGCATATTTTAAGATCTTCCGCTGTACCTTTTCAATACTGTTAACATGTATGTTATAAAAAGAACACCAAATAATAGCTACATATTCAAGCTTAGATCGCACAAAAGTGTTATAAAGCAATTTCAGCGTATCTGCATTATTAAACTCACGGGAATTTCTTATAATAAAGCCTAACATTTTAAAGCTCTCTGATATTATGCTATTAACATGATTTATGAAAGAGAATTTGCCATCAAATATTATACCTAGATCTCGAAAGACAGCAGACCTTGCAATTAGATATATTAAGAGTATAGTCAAAATTTAGTGTTTGTATTTTATTAGAAAATATCATAACATTGCACTTCGGGATGTTTAAAGGTATTTTAAATGCACCAAATATTAAGGTTTTCCAAATCTTTCTGCAGGGTAAAACAAATTTGAATATTTTTAATAATATAATAAATCTTTGAATCATCCGCATATAATAAGCATTTAAAATTTAAATTAGATATAACGTTGTTTATAAAGATATCAAAGAATAAGGGTCATAAATTCGAGCCTTGAGAAATTCCAGAAGTGGCATGTATTTCAACAGATTGGAATCCACAGCATTGCATAAATTGTTTGTCAGATAAATACGGTGTAATAAAGTTTAACATATTTTGCGAAAATCCATAACTCTGCAATCTTATTAATAAGATACTGTGATCCAGTCTGTCGAATGCTTTTGAGAAATCTGTATAAATGACATATGTCTGAATTCCGGCATCTACAGAATTCGCTAAATACTGTGTGAGACAAAACAGATTGGTAACAGTTGATCTCGCTTTCATAAATCCAAGCTGATACGGCGTAATGCGATGTTTCATGTAAAAGAAAATAAATTCATATACCAGAATTTCATAAACTTTAGAGAAGTTATTACTATAGTAATAGGCCTGTAATTTTGTGTTATGGCATATTCTCCCTTTTCGAAGACAAGGATAACTCTAGAGGTTTTCCAAGTTTCTAGAAAAACAACATTTTTAGATAAATTAAAGAGGATTGTTAGAGGATGTGCAAATACACAGGCCCAGTCTCTAATAAAAAATGCAGGAATTTTTTTAAACATGCGTACACATCAGTTTCCGAAAAATCGCTTATATGAAAATCATCAGAAATTAAATCAGTTATTTCGTTTTCATAATTTTTGTCGAGTTATGTATACGAATCCTAAAATTTATTAACAATATTCTCATAGCCCAGTACATCTTCAGTATTATCAATCATGGCATCAGGAATGGTGAACGTACTTTTTTTTAATATTTAAAAATTGCCAAAATTTGTTTGGATTACTGTTAATATTACATTCGATATTGCTGCAATAATTTTTACATGATATATCAATGTTTTCTTTGATTAACGTTCTCAAATTTTTAAATTCAGTCAGTGCATTTTCATCTTTACCGTTTCTAGGCCCTATGCTTTAATTTAATATTATGTATTATTTCACTGGTAAACCAGATTTTATACGTCACTGTAGCAAGATAAAAATAACTAATTTTAAGGGTCGGTTTTAAGGGTTGATATGAGCTGTGATTAAATAATAAATTAAGGAAGTATATGCTTTCTTTGCGTTTTACTTATGATTTAATGTATTTATAGTAACCCCATACATTTGTAAAAAAATATCAGTGTTTCAAAATATACTTACGTTGATTGATAAGATAGATGAAAAATAACACACAACAATAGGTCACAGATATTAAACTTCACTTCAAAAGTAGCACTTGCAAACTTGCACATACAGTGAACAAGAAAGACTGCTCTGTTTTATATTAAAATTTGTAACATATTACATGCCCCTTACCTAAATATTACTAAATTGTCATAAAACTTATTTTACCTGCTACTAATTTCTAGGTAAATCATCCAAGGAAATTGTTTAATTTATTCTGAATATGATATAAAGAGGTTATTATTAGATCGGTACATTGTTACACAGGCAATAAATATCCTATGCTATTAACCCCCGGATTGGCTCTTCAAACCTATTGTACAGGGTGTTTCAATAATATCACAACAAACTCGTCAAGAAAAGAAAGCAAGAAAACTTCTAAAATGCTTCCTAAGCGTTCTACGATGCTTTGAAAGTATAACATCAGACAGGCTTTTTAAATAATTTTATTTCATACTGTACGGTAAAACCTTGTTTACGTTATTAATTTCAGTTCGGTAAATACGTTTATTACAGTATCAGAGCCGGTAAAGGATTGCTAGCCAACTTACCGACTCTTTTCGTATTAACAGAATAAAACGTCAATACGTTACTTTTTAAAAATTTTTATATATTTATTTATTTACACAACTCAACAAGACTAGTCCGAAGTACAGAGTTGGAATTACATACAGTGAGAACATATAATACATGACACATAGAATATGAATATGACACGTTATAAATTACCTAATTACTTGAACATTGATTTTGTATCATTGATTTTGCAAAGGAACATATCTATTTTGTCTTGTATTTTGTTATAATTATTGCATATTACATTAATAGGAGAATATTTTAATAGATTAGTACGTGAAACTTCCGTGTGAAAAATCTGATGGAGTCGAGTTGCTTTAGGCAGAACATGCAGTTGGATTAAATCTAGTAAATCCGGGCAGTCTAGTTGATTATTTAGTATATTATAATATAGGAGTATAATTCCCCGCATCTCTCGTCGCGTTTGTAGCGAACAGTGTGAAAATCTGTTCAGTAGTAGGTCATTATTAATACCAATAAGTGGATAGGTATTATCTTCAATATAACATAGGTATTTTAAAAACTTCCTTTGTATATTTTCTAGATGTCTAGTATGAGTCATGCAGTGCGAGTTCCAAATTACATCAGCATGTTCCATTTTGCTTCTAGCGAACGAATTGAATAACAGTGTTAGTGTATGAGCATTTTTAAAACCTTTAGAATTGCGCATTATAAATCTTAGAGATACAAAGCTACTTATGTGAGGCACAAACGTCAATTTCGCGTCAAATATCACACCCAAATCCTTGACAGTATCAACGCTTTGTATAACGCAATTATTTATTTTGTATACATTATTGAGCACACTTTGTCTACGCGAGTTAGTTACAACATTACACTTTTTAGCATTTATAGGTAAATTATTTTAAAAACACCAGTTGCGAATATTTTGTAAGTCCAGCATAAGAAGTCCTATGTCACCCACGCACGCAATTTATTGTGTTATAATTTTTTAAATCATCTGCATATAAGTACTGGCAATGTAGATGTTTCACTATATCGTTTGTAAAAACGTTAAATAGGAGGAGACCAAGTACTGACCCCTGGGGGACTCCTGAATCTGCTGTAAATTTGGTAGATTTGTATCCATGATAATAGACATACTGCGATCTAACATGCAAATATATTTAAAAAAAGAGACAAATTCGTGAGATAAGCCGATATTTCTTAATTTATTTAATAAGATACCATGGTCAAGCCTGTCGAAAGCCTTGGAAAAATCAGTGTAAATGACGTCAACTTGACCGCCCTTATCCAGTGCTTTACAAAGATACTAAGTTAAGCATAGTAGATTTGTAGTTGTAGACCTGCCTATCATAAACCCGTGTTGATTAGAAACAATTTTTTTTTTGAAATATTAGGAAAAATATAGTCATATAGAACTATTTCAAATTACTTTGAAAATTTATTTATTACTGTAATAGGACAGTAATTGTTTATATCTCTTTTGCTATTCTATTTATAAACAGGACAGATTTAAGACATTTTCAGCAAACTGGGAATGTTATTGTTAACCAAGGACAGATTAAAAATATGTGATAAAGGGCGAGCAAGTATTGAAATACAGTCTTTTCTGAAAAAAGCAGGTATTCCATCTGGACCAGCTATAAATTTTGCCTTCAGTTTCTTACTCCCTCTTATTATTGCATCCTCTGTTATGGTCGGAATACATACATTATCCACATTTATTTGTAGCACATGATCCGTCTCATAGTTAATTGAATTTGATGTCGTAAATGCTGATTTGAGGTATTCTGCAAATTTATGTACTATATCTTGGAGATCATCATATGTGACATTTTCATACGTCATAATGTTGGGTATAGAGCTTGTTTTAGATTTAGCTTTAATATACATCCAAAGCATATTTGGATTTTATTCTCAATTTCAAGAAAATATTTTTATATGAATCGTCCGTATCAGTTTTAATTTTTGATCTGATTTCTTTATAATATTCATAAAGCGTTTCATTTTTAGTTTTTTTATATTTATTCCAGATTTTATTTTTACGTTTAAGGTTTCGAATTATATCGCCTGAAAACCATGGAGGATATTATTCGTTCTTGGATAAGTTTTTGGGACATATAAAGTTATTCTCTTAAGAATAATATCATTAATTAAAACGAAATACTCCTTACATATCTTCCAGCAGATTTCGATTGATTCGTTTAATTAAATAGCGAAATATCGAATGCACAATATAAAATAAAACGTGATAGGACTTTAGTTGTATTTTTAAACACAATTTCGAAACAAATTTGGTAGTGAGAAACAGATTTGTAACTGTTTCGATTTCTATGGGATTACAAAGGTTTACATACATTTCCAACATTTTTCAAACATTTAGTACCGATTTTTTTAAAGTTTATTATACATAGCACAACTTCAGATTAATAATATAAAGATAAGTAACACCCATAAGATATACGCTGATTATTATGACCGATACATAAACAACAATTTGCATGTTTACATATCAACGTATCCAAAACAAACCAGGGACGGCTCCAGGTTTCAGCGTTTATTTTAATACTTTGCATAACTTAAAAACTTAATAGGTATACAAAATTTGTTTGCTTGAGTAATGTATTTTTTAATGCTATTCTTCTGTTGGTATTTTAATCTCTGTTGTTTTTAAGTGATTTTAAAGTGTTGTGTTATTGGGTACTGATTAATAATCGATTTTTTGTTATAAAGATTTATTTAGTGAATATTTATTGAGAAACAATGACTAATAAGTGTGTAGTGTCCTGCCAAAGAGGAAAACATCGGGGTTCTTTATTTTTTCACAGGGAAGTAAACAAAACAGATCAGGGTCGGCATAATGCATGAATGCGAAAGTCTGAAGGCTTAAAAATGATTAAAATTAATGTTATCGTTCGCTTTACAAAAAATAACAAACAATGTTTAATTCCATTTGAACATTTTATTAAAAAAGGTACTTATACAGAAATATTTATTTTAACTTGAATAGAAAGTTCATTCATAAGGTAGCTTACAAACTGTAAATATGTTAAAGTCTGTTGATATTTTTTTAATTCAATTTTAAAGGTTATTTTAAAAAATGTGTTTATTTTCTGATTCCTCAAGAATCTGGTGAAAAGAGACAGTTAGCTGAAAGCTCTCAAAATAGAAAATGCCAATAAGTGGCACTACGTGTGTTCAGAACACTTAAAAAAAATGTGATTATACTATTTAAAAATCTTGATTAAAAGTCTTAAGAATCAGTACTGTTCTATTTTTCTATCACTGTCACCAGGTTTGTCACACGAATTGTCCAGGTTATTAGAGAATTATATTGAAAATTAATAATATGTTGATTCATACCTCATGAAGTAATATCAAGTGGATACCTACAAAGCATCAACTGTTTTGTTGATATGTTAATTTTATTGCAATGTAGGTGTGTATATTTCAAAGAAATCTCACTTGTTTCAGCATTGAAAATTATATTCCTTCGCCACCATTAGTACCCAAGATATGTTAAATTTAAACATACAGTGCAGTGATCCAATACAAATTTTTGGATCACTGCACGCTACATTTAAAGAATTAAAAATATCTACAATTTGATATGCCTGACATGGCCGTTGTTTAAAAAATAAAAAAAAAAGACCAGGGGAGTTTAAAGTGGCGGGCCCTGTATATTTAAATTAGACACACCTTGTAATCTTGGGTACTAATGGTGGCGAAGGAATTAAATTTTCAATGCTGAAATAAATGAGATTTCTTTGAAATATACAACCTATATCACTGCAATAAAAGTAACATAATATAAATAAAACAGTCGATGCTCTGTAGGTACCTATCTACTTGATATTATTTCATGAGGTATGAATGAGTGACTATTTAGTATATTATTAATTTTCAATATAATTCTCTACTAACCTGGACAGTACATTAGACGTAGTTGGTGACAGTGTTGCCAGGGGAAAAATGGAACAGCATTGATTTTCAACATTTTTAATCCAAATTTTATAAATTATACACTTTTTTTTAAATTGTTGTTAAATTGTTTCTTAAATACTCTAAATAGTTAGCTGTGAAATAAAACGTGAAAGGCATAACATCTGATCAAATAATTGCATCATCGTAAGTAGCTAGTGTCTTCTAAAAAATGTTCTCCGTTGTGCCGTTATGATTCATTTATTTTAGAATATGTACTATCTTGAATATTGCGTAATGACATTGTACCCCATTTTCGTGAATAAGAGATCTGATTATCAAACTATTTGTAATAATAAAGAATAATAGCATGATAATTAATACTAACAATGAAAAGAAAAAATTGCGCCATACAATATCCCAAAAAACACAAGCAGCTACGGACAACATTTTGGCATTATTAGAGTGGTCTCTAATTTAAAAAACAAATGTCAAAACCTAATAAGTAGGCTATGATCAAATTAATAAATCATAAACAATCGAGTCTGCTTGTGTACGTTATTTACGTTCTTCAAATATGAAAAAAAAAAGAGAAATGACACGACGGTATTCAAATAAAGAGAAATATGATATGCTGGTAGTTTACATTAAGTGTCATAAAGATGCAGAAACTGCAAGTAACAGTTATTTTGAGAATTATCCTGATAGACCCAAGCCATATAGAACATACTTTAAAAATTAACCAGAAATTTATTAAACTTTGGCAGTATTGAACAACCTCGAGGAAAATATGGAATCGATAATCAGTTACGTGATACCGATATAATTCAATCTGTCAGCGACGCTCCTTCATCTTCTGTTAGGAGAAATTATTCAACAAGCTAATAATTCAGAAAGTAACATGCAAAGAGTATTAAGAAGGAATAAATTTCATCCTTATAAGTCTACAATTATGCAAGGTCTAAGAGGAAATGATTTTAGTAGAAGAACCATATTTTGTCAATGGTACATCGAAAAATGTACAGAGTATCCAACCTTTCGCAACAGGGTGCTATTATAGACTGATGAAACTCGATTTACAAATTGTAAAATATTCAATAGGCATAAACATCACTGGAATATCAAGAACCCTCGCTTAACAGTCCAGAGAAGGTTGCAAACAAGATTTGGGTTTAACGTCTGGTGTGGTATTTTATATTATATTATACAGGACTGGTGAGTTTTGTATTCAACTATTAATGTATATAATAATAATAATTTATTTACCCAAATTAAATCATTTACAATGCAACAATGAATAAAAGTATAATATATTAATATTGTTACGCCACTGGACTATGTAGACTGGTTAGATAAGACTGGAATTGTACGCTAACGGCCGGGAATATTCTGGACTCCTCTAGATCGTGTGAATGGAAGTATAAATAAGACACACGGTG
>JANEYF010000699.1:0-18272 GCA_029963845.1 Rhamnusium bicolor | reverse complement strand
GCATAAAAAAGGTGCTCTATTATTAATAACAACATTCGAATATTTGATATAATCGAATACTCGAATATATTCGAATAGTTGAATACTCGATTAATCGAATACTCGATTATTCGAATACTCGAATATATTCGACTATTCGATTATATTTGACTAAATTTGAATATTAAAATATATTATTAAATTATGTACGAATAGGTATGCAGTATGCATCCAACCAAATCAGGTAGATAGTAGGTATAGGTAGGTACCTATTCTAAAATCCAAATACATTAGTGGCACGTTTTACTCACAGTCAAACTATTCCATCTCTTTCTCGCCTCGACCTTATTCTTACTGTACTATGGCAGGGGTTAAAATTAAATTTTAAATTTTAGAAAACCTGTAAATATTTAACTCTTGACTTTTCATGTATTTGTTTTACCTTCACAATCTGCGTCTTTTTTAAAAACATTCTAATCTTAGAGCACGTCTATTTTTTTCGAAAAGGAAAAATAGTTATGACACAGAAGTATAATAAACTAGCTCTGTTTTCGTTTTATTTAAGCTTCAATAGTTAAATGTGAACAATAGCGCCTCAATCCTAAAATAAAATACTAACTAAATAATTCTGACCCTTAAAGCACATGTACAGGAAACATACCCTATTGTGGGTATGGAAAGCAAATCAAATTGCCTGCTTAGTGGATTACGTCACGACTATTAAGTCACGACTATTAATGTGGTCTATCCAACCAAATACTCAAATAGAGTATTCACTATTCACTAGTATTCAGTGCTATACCTATTAATAATGAATATTCGAGGATCTGAATTATTCCGATACCTATTCGAATAATATTCGAATTATTCGAACAGGTATTCGAATAATTCGAATATTCAAATACTCGAATAATTCGAATATCCGAATATTCTAATATCCGAATAATTCGAACACCTATTTGAATAATCTGAATATTCGAAAATCCGAATAGTTCGAATATTCGAATATTTTCTCGAACGAATATTCGAATACTAAAATCTGGAATATTCCCAGCCTTAGTTTATATGCTATTGTACATTTCCCATTATATAAACCATAAATTGTGACCCCCTAATTTTCTCAAAGTTTTGAACCATATTAATATGCTTTAGTAAATTTGTTCCTATTAAAAATTATTCAGCCTACCTCCCTCTACGAATGGATGGCTACCAAGCCAGCCATATACAAATAGTCTGCACTCTCAAGCCTGGTCGGAATAAATCAGTTCCTGACCTAAATGATGGCACATTTGCAAGCCTCTGAATATCACAAATCAGGGGTTTCAAGCAGTGAGGAATGACACGGTCGGTCGCTACAAACCCATTGCACCGGAAGTACCGCCGTTTTATCAAATGCACGATACATTGTTTTGGTTTTTGCCTCTTACGTTGTAACGTTGTCTGTAATTATACCAATTTAACGAAATTTAATTATTAACTTTCATTTATCATTTAAAAGTGTAGTGAAAATAAAGACATACATTTTTTATGCTATATCTTTATAATAAACACACAGAGTACCCTCTTAAATAAAATTCAACAAAAAGTTTATGTAAAAATAACATAACATTGAATAATAACTAATAATATAATGTTTATTTTTAAATAGAAACTCCTGGCCAATTTACACAGAAACAATAAATCGACTGAAGATGCCATGGCAAGTGTTCTAATCAACATATAAAAAAACTCTGGATAAAAGTAAACCCGCCATTTGCATCTTTGTCGATTTAGCTAAAGCCTTTGATACAGTATCTCATACAAAGTTACTAAAAACTTTAGAAAACATTGGATTTAGGGAAACGTGCTTAACCTCATACGCAATTATTTAAGCAATAGACAGTAATGTGCAGGTACTGGCAATATTGTAAATTCAAACAAACCCATGGAATATGGAGTGCCCCAAGGAACAGTACTGGGTCCTCTAATATTCAATATATATGCAAATGACCTGTTTAACCTTAATACACATGGTGAAATAATTAGTTTTGCGGATGACACTGCTATATTGTATAATGGCTCAACTTGGGTACAATTAAAACGGGTAATCGAACAAGTCTTTATAAAAATATTGGATTGGTTCAGTAGCAAACTGCTGACATAAATTTTAAAAAAACATTCTTTACACCATTTAGTTGCAACCAAGATACTCTACCAGAATTTAATATTCTAGAAATCAGTATAAACCAAGAACAAATAATAATACCGTCTAAAAATAAAATAAAATATCTAGGGGTAATTATTGATAGTCATTTGCGCCGGAACTACCATATTGACTATATGGTACAAACGATTAGGAGACTGCTAGGCAGATTTAAAACATACAAACAAGTATTTAATGAAAATCAATTGAACAACTTGTACTATTCCTTAGTCCGATTGCATCATACATACGGTATATTGGTTTGGAACCAAACCAATAACCACTTAAAAAAATTAGAAGTCGTGCAAAAATGGATTGTAAAAATCATGTATGGGAAAAGTTATACCTACCCATTTGATGCCTTATTTGCAGAATCCAAGATACTTGATATAAAACGACTGTTTTTCCAATGCTTAATAACTGGACATTTTAAATCCCAAAATAATTTAGCACCGATAATGCACGAACATAACACCAGATTATCTCAAAAAATTACCTTGATACTTAAAATAAAAAAACCCATTGGCCAAAGATCTTTTACCTACCTGTATCCCATTGCATATGCCGAGATACCACAATACGTAAGAGATGCACATTCTGTTGCCGCGATAAAAGAGAAGCTCAGTGCTTGATTAATAATTACCTCTAGAAAAAAGATTCATCAAATAATCGATAGAGAATACGTATGTTACAAATTACGCAGTGCAGAACTACTTCGTTAGTTGTGGTTATCCCACTTTTATTCGTATTATCCCTAAAAAAACACATTAATATCTATATTTGTATTTATACATACTTTGTTCTCACAATATCGTCAGGAAACAATCATGTATTTATTAATAGTTTCGTAATATATTTTCTTTTTTTTATTATTGGTGGTAGTATTAGTGTTAAAGATTTTAATAATTTGTAATAATAAATAGGTCTAGTCCACGCGCGAGATTTCCCTTGTGGCTTGACCTTACCTTTCTTCATATGTCATCTCAAAATATACTTTGTATTTGTTATTGTATTTGCAAGTGTACCATCTGACAGCTTTTCTTTGTGGAGCACTCCCTTTTGTTGCTTGTTTATGTACATATTATCATATTTGTTTGTTTGGTAACTTGCATATACTTTATTTTAGTAAATAAACTATATTATTATTATTATTACGAAGTAGTTTTAAGATTCTTCTAAAGAAAGAAAATACGAGATAAACAGATTCACATCTATCAAAATTTTGGGACGTAGAACATAATATATCGTTTGATCCTTTTAAGGACAATGAACTCAAAAAAGCGAGATGCACGAAACGCAAAACGAAGAATTCAAAATCTGGATCATCGAAGGGTAGGTCGAAGGCTTTAACTTATTAAGAATATATAAAAATTGAGGCACTATGTGACGAAAACAATCCAGAGGAACTACAGAAGTTTTTTCACATAACTTCAGTGGGGTAGGTGGTCACGAAACCCGCCGCCTAGAATATAACCTGTTTTTTCCAAAACTGCACAAGAAGGAGACAGAAAATGCGTAGAATATGACTCGTTATAAATACAAACTACACAGACAGAGATGCCTTAAAAAAAATTTGTTTATCATTAATTTTCCAACGATTCAACAATATTACCACGGAACTACACCAAATTAATATCTTATATTCTTACTAGCTGACCCGACAGACGTTGTCCTGTCAATTTATACAAAAATAGATATAGATATAAGATAGATACATAGATTATTTTAATTAGGATTTAATGTTGAGACCAGTTTGCAGAGCACCCATATTGGAATATTACAAATATTTACAAAAATTAAGTAATGCGTTCATCGTAACGCTTGGTGATGAACGACATTTTTTTGTCTTTCCGTTCGGAGAGAAAACGAATAGCGCCGATGGTTTACCTACTCTCGAGCACGCCACGTACAACTGCCCATGGGAAAAATATGGCAATTCAAGGTTCATTCTACACACTTGCAACGATTGACCTTGCGATTTATTAATCGTCATTGCGAGTGCAAGGCGAACAGGAAACTGGACACGCTTAAATTGAAACGGCAAATCGGTTGGAATCAGTGGTATTCTTGGAATCACAACATCCTCACCTTTGAACTTTCCTATGGTTATCGTCATTGCGAATGCAAGACGAACAGGAAACTGGACACGCTTAAATTGAAACGGCAAATCGGTTGGAATCAGTGGTATTCTTGGAATCAGAGCATCCTCACCTTTGAACTTTCCTATGATTATCGTTGCTTCAATCACGTTGTTCATCAGCTTCTTAACAGCGAGTCTTGTTTCATTACATAGTTTCGGTTGGTTAAGGTTGCGTAACATGATTATCACCGAGCCTATCTTGAGCTGCAAATTGTGCGGCGGCATTCCTGGCAAATCCATTGAATTCAGAAATTCAATTTGATAATTGACGATTTCATCTGGATCGGTAATTGAATCGATCGACTTAAATGAATGCAATTGGCCAGCGATTTGATTTTTATGTTCAAATCGTCTACGTCCTTATTTTTCGCTGCCAAAATAACTCGTTCGCTCAACCAAGCATGGTTTTTGTAATTTGCACCAATATTTGGGAACACTTTCGTGATCAATTCTTCTTTCAATGTTGTGAAGTTATCTCCAACTGAGCGAGTCGAACTCGACTGTATCCGTTGTTCCGGAGTCATAATTGATCGCGCTTGAGAAATTCTTATTCGACTTGTCTCCAAACGCTGTCTACGCTCTTCATCAGTCTCATCGATGAGTGAAAAATCCATAATGTCGTCAATAAGAAAACTAACCTGTTGGGGGTCTTTTATAATCGAAACATTGAAACTAAAATCTGACTCGACAGTTAAATTCTACAAAAAAAAGTTACTTTGAGAATGTTTTTAGGGATTTAAATAATGTTGAAGAATAACAAAGTTATAGCTGATTTTAGAACATTCAACTTTTTCGCCGATAACCCAAAATCTCCAACAGCTGGAACAGTTTTGAAAGCGGCCTTTAGTTGGTAACAAAATTGTCTAAAACTTTCCCCATTTAACCATTCTATCACTTATATTTTCCGAGATCCCAATATATGGATCACCAACATGGTCCCCTCAAGATAAATATATTTTTACTTCCTCACCCCTCAAAGTGAGGAAGTTGTATTCGTGAAAAAAGAAAATTTTTATTGCATTTCTGGACGAATCTCGACGAATTATAACGATACACAAAATTTCAGACAGAAAAAAAATGTCTGTGTATTTGTATGGTTCGCGATAGCAGCTACAGTTTTTGAAATAAAGCTTCCAAATTTGGTACACACATTCTAAAGCTTAAGAAAGAAATTGAATTCGTTGATGAGCAAAATCGGTCCCAACGTTTAAAAAAAATATTAGTGACATTCCACCAATGTGACTTTTTTTTGAAACGTCAAAATGTGACCTTTTTTGAAACGTCAAAAAATATGATTTTTTTTGAAACGTCAAAATGTGACTTTTTTGAAACGTCAAAATGTGACTTTTTTGAAACGTCAAAAAATGTGACTTTTTGAAACGTCAAAAATTACTTTTATTATAAACTTCACCACACGTCGAGTTTTACTACGGTGAGGAAGTTCTGATCCGCAAGTAATTGGCAGCGGTTTTTTTGAATATACTTTTGTAATATTTTTTGTAAAAATAATTCTCGATCAAATTGATTTTTAAAGCAATTTGTTCTCGAATATTTTAATAATAACTTTACGGAAATGTGTAAAGCATTTTCAAAAAAAATATTCAACTCTTGTGATAACTACTGTTTAGTTTCTAGATGATGAATAAACGCTTATTTTTCTATCTTTTGTCAAGCCGTTTTCAAGAAATTCACCGTTAAAATGTAATGTCGATACCTTTAAATTCTGCCTCTATACATACTGACAAGAAGATTTAGATTCATCAAACGATGAATTTCAATTTCAGCAAATGAAATAACATTTACCTGCAAAATTAGCCGTGTTTATAACCGCGCCCTAATCAACTAACTGCAACTTTCTATTTGAATTATTCCGTTTTAATGAATCTGCTGAGGCCAGTTTAATTCGTGTTAACTCAATTATCTCTAAAACCGTATAATGCGATAAAATGCGCAAAGCAATAGTGAACGAACGGATTTTGCCGCTCTTTACAGTTTTCCGATTGCCTCGAAGTTATTTTATTTTACCCACCTGTTACTCGCAACAGTTTGTCGGGCGTAATAAAAGTAATAAAACAAACAGGGGTGCACAATTCTTTAGAAATTCTGTCCCTATATCTGATTTTTATAGACACTTGTTGCTCCTATGCTGCCTGGCTTAATGCAATTTTAAAGCGTTATTCTTTAAAGAGGGTGAACCGGAAAGTTGAATTAAATATTCATGCAAATTTGGGGTCGTTTATTTTTACACTTTTATGGCTGTTAATTAATTTAGAGATGAAACAGGATGATAAAGCGATTATGAGCTTATATTACATAGTTTTATTAATTCACTCAGGATTTATTACATTTCAGTTACAAGGACAACTCCATTGGAGGAACACACTCACGTGTTTCGAGGGCAACATTTTTTCAGATATTTAACAGCCGACTACAATATATGAAGTGTGAATGATGTGTCTTAAGTTTATTATTGACGTTGCTAAAACGTTATCATAAGACTGAATTTTCAACGTATAGATTAGAGTTATTTTTTAACGTTTTATGGACGACGCCGACGCATCGTTGTGCGATGTCAAGTAGACATCCCTTTATGGACAGTGTACAGATATACGTCAATGGATATCCAGTGGATATCCATCACATATCTATGGACATACGGACATGAAATGGACCAAAAATGGACATCGTATGGATATCCTGTGCTATATGGGAAATAAAACAGTATTGTTTGTCATAAAATATAACTTACCATTCACACCTAATACTTTCTTAGTTATTATTGCAAGGACAATATTTTTTGAACCCCATTTTTGGGACCGGATACCAACATTCTATTAAGAAAGCTTTATCTTTATGAGAAGGACCTATTAAATTAATTGAAAATATGTCCAACTGAATAAATATTCTTTTAAAACAAAGTGTAAAATAGTGTAAGTAATTATTATATCACCCAATAAAAATAATATGCATATGGCGAGCTGAACCCACATAGGTGTAATTTCATTTACGGCACATGGACAGCCAACATATTAAAGCAATAATGACCCTGATATAATCCTAATAAAAATACGGTTTTTATTTCTCTTACTCGCTATCAATTTAGACATTTATATAATGGTAACGATTAACATAAACGTCTTTTTTATGAGCATCATCAACTGGAAAGATGTTAAATTTTTTAAACGTTGTACATATATGCTGTATATTATTTGTATCTCAGTAACTTGTTATTTAGGGATACATAAAATACTCGCAGCGGTTTCCCAATATAATTTAGTTATCTACTTAGAGACCTATATATATAAATCCGAACTACTAAAACGTGTGATAATTAGATCGTCTTTGTATCAAACAGCTTTAACACCGTGTTCAAACCACATTAATTAATTATCTTTCATATTCGTCGCTGGTAACGTAAATATATGTCTTTATTGTATGTGATATATTTTATTTATTCTGTAAAAACGCGTGCGAAAATCTGCAAGTCCACCATTTTAAATGCGAGAAAAACAGTTTTTGTTACTTTTTTTACCATCCTGACCGAAATGTGTATATTTTAGCATAGAATCTTAAAAATTAGTTAGGTTATGTTATAAGCAATTAAATTTCTATTTTTTATAGCCCACCTGGTACGTAGATAACTTGGGATAACTTTTCTTCTGTATAACAAAATTAGTTTTTATTAAATACTCTTATCTCATTATAGTCATCATTGACCTATTTATATTAGCAGAGCAGACATGTTGCTCGCATTATATACAGGGTGTCCCAACCAAAAGTAAGCACCCTGAATAACTTTGGAGATAACTTTTTTTTAAATTGGTGAAACACGTCAACCTTGTTTCCAAGGGGAACATATTTTAATGTAATACTTGTATACCTATCATCATCCCTCTACCCTACACGGCCACCCCCTCAAAAAATTCAAATGGCAAGGTGGGTCGAGTGATACATCTTTTGGAAGATCCTTCAATTCCCTACATAACTATGTATTTTTTTTAACTTTTATCGATTCGTTCTTAAGGAAAATAATTTTATTTTTGATGATTACACACAATCGAAATCGTTTAAAAAATCTAAAATATACGGAACTGGGTATTGGAATTTATAAAAAAAACTAGATTTTTTAGTGCTCTCAAATCAAGACGAGTTTTTTCGACAAAAAAACACTTTCCTTGTCTGTTTAGTTTTAGAATAATAAAATATTTGATAGTCCTTGAACATTAATTTGTTCACAACCAATTTTAAATCGAGATACATTTTACCAGAGTGAGTTCTCAAAATGGTTTATCCGCTTCAGGAGAGAATAGAAATTGTCAGCATTTATTTTAAAAACGATAATTGTGCTAGAGCTACGGAGCTCATATTCAATAGAAATCACCCAGATAGAAGGGTTGGTTCTCAGTATGTTTTACAAGTATTGACAAAATTTATGGAAACAGGTTCTGTAGGAAACAAAAAGCATGAACCTCAGCGACCGATTAGGAATGAAGCAGTCGAAGTGGCAGTTCTGGGTCATTTGCAGATGGATAATACTCAATCGATCAGGAAAGTAGCTAAGGCTTCCGGTGTATCACGAAGCAATGTTCATCGAATTGTAAAGGCCCACAAATTTCATCCATATAAATTTAAATTGGTACACGAATTAAACGAAGATGATCCCGATCGTCGGCTTGAATTCTGTGAGATTTTTAGTGAACAATTAAACGGTAATGCCAATCTACTGTACAATACATGTTTTTCTAATGAATCGACATTTCAATTAAATGGGGAGGTAAACAGGCACAATTGTAGGTATTGGAGTGAAACTAATCCACATTTGTTCATGGAAACTCATACCCAAAGGCCTCAGAAGTTAAATGTTTGGGTTGGCATCTTAGGGGATCACATTGTCGGGCCGTTTTTTTATTCCTGACAATTTAAATGGCGAAAGGTACCTCCATCTGTTAGAAAATTACATCGACCCAATGATTACCCAAATCCTCGAAGAAGACGATAATATTTTAAAGGGCAAACTGTTTTTTCAACAGGATGGGGCACGCCACATTTTGCTATAGCAGTCCGTCAATTTTTTGATAATCGGTTTCCTGAGCGATGGATTGGAAGAAGAGGTCCTGTGGAGTGGCCCGCGAAGTCACCCGATTTAACTCCCTTGGATTTCTTTCTATGGGGACATTTGAAATTGAAGGTATTTGCAACAAAACCCGCATCTCTGGAAGAGTTACGTTTATTGACTCCAGATGTGTTCAGAAATGCTCATACAGAATTTCAAGATAGATTATACTACTGTATGGAAGTCGGTGGGGGTCATTTTGAACAATACATACGATAATTTAAACTGCTTCTTTTATTTTTCTTTCCCGAACCTAAAATAATGAAACAATTATTTCTCAGGAACGAATCGATAAAAGTTTTAAAAAATATACAGCTATGTAGAGAATTGAAAGACCTTTCAAAAGATGTATCACTCGACCCCCTTTGCCATTTGAATTTTTTGAGGGGGTGGCCGTGTAGGGTAGAGGGATGATGATAGGTATACAAGTATTACATTAAAATATGTCCCCCTTGGAAACAAGGTCGACGTGTTTCACCAATTTTTCAAAAAAATGTTTATCTCCAAAGTTAATCAGGGTGGCTACTTTTGGTTGGAACACCCTGTATAATATAGGAAATGATGTGACTCTTTGATTTGGTGTTTATTCTACTTATTCCTCGCAATTCGTATATAAGTATGGAGGTTTCTTGGTAATTTGATTAGCTCAGTAAATTGTTGTCTAAATCTACATATCACTGTTCTGCAGTAACCGATTCAAGATTCATTAAATTAATCGCAAACCCTTTGGCTCTACTTGAATATTGTACATAATTTCGTATTAAAATATGACTACTCTATTTTTCCAATTTCAACGAGCTAAAAAATTTTGATGCAGCTAGATTAATCGAAAATTGAAAAGGTTAAAAAAAATGACAGAAAAATCACTAATTTCCTTTATACGTAGAGATTTTTTTCATTTCATTATGTATTTTATAATATCAGTACAACAAATGATGAGGACATGCTGGATATTCTTCTCGTACTTTATGTTGACGAGTTATCATTACACTGTTTCTAAGTGGAATGACGAATTGACATGAATTATAATAAGAATATTCAGACGTTTACAAAATGCCGCTATCTAGCATAAGCCGTACTTATTCAATGATATTTAATTCGGGAGACTGTACAGGCCACTTTAAAGCGATAATTTAATGGTTTCAAGAAACCAATCCAATTTAACCAAAAATTCTCCATATGAAGTGGAAACGAGCTGATAGCTATGGGTTTCCTGAACTACTGCTGTGTTCTGCAGATGTTCTGTATACTAGAGACTCATCCGAGAACGAAACAGGTACCCAGATATGTCGGTGAAGAAAGAACACCAAATAAGAAATGCGCTAGAGAGGGCTACTCAACTGGCAGGGTCCATCAGTCAGGACTGGAGGGAGCCTCTTGAAATAGCCCACACCGTCAACTTTGCCTATTGGGACGACGAGGCTTGGTCTAGATCTACAGCAATGTAATAGGGGTAAAAACCAATAGTCAGATTCGGTCCATATCATCCCAGATCATTACCACAGCAAGGATATTAGTAAGGTGTCCTAAATGACACTTTAACTGGTTTTCGCAAATTCTCTCAATAAAACAGGCAACCTTAAAGTACGCTGGGCATTCAAGTCTTGTTTGTCGTTCACTCACATCACGGCGCACTTACATCCTAGTATTTCAAGCATAATAACATTTTTAACGGCTCGGCTCTTTGAATCGAACCGGATTCAACATGGCAATAGCACGTTAATTAGTTTCACTGTTTAAATAATCACTTCATAAATAACCTATACAAACTGGACCATAATTTCGCCCTTTACCTATAATATAAACATGAAATTACGTGGCAAGTTTTTGTTCCCAATCGGATGTGAAAAAAAATGTAATCATAATAAATGTCTTGACAATAAAAAACGAATATCAGAACAAAGCAATTTTTTTAAAATGTATCTTTACAATTTCCACTAGTTTTTCTCAAAATATACATATTTCCAAGTTTGCTCTCTAGATTTTGGGGGATGCATGTGAATATTTTAAATTTATTTAAGTTAAAATTTACAAAATATACTTTTGTAAATATGTTTAATGTTATATATAGCTAGCAATATGGATTTAAAATTTAGAAAAAAAAAAAGGATTTGTTAACATTTTCTATATGACTAAAAATAAAATAAAAAGTAAAAGCCCGCATGGGTCTACGCAGGAAGACAATGGCAACTCAGCCATGTTCTAGGGGTGAGCTTGTTACTGCCTCAAGGCACTTTTCGTATAATTATAAAAATCAATGTACCAGGCGAAAACGTTTCCGTCACCGACAATTAATGATAATGTAATTAAAGTTCGGAATATGATATAAGTATATATATATTTCAAGTATTAATGTCAAAAATTTTTAGCTAACTAATTCTTTCTTTTTAGCAAACGGTGAACAAAAATTTATTTGCATTATTTTTTAAAATGATTATCTAACAAAATTTTGTGAATCCAATTTGATGTATTCATTTGATGACGAACTCCTTTAAAACATTGTATGAATGTAGTTTTTTGTAAATATATCAGAGCTATGTGCAAAAGTGTAGAAATTTTATTAGCATTTCTAATTTATTAATTTTGTTCGAGTATGCTACCCTGAGGTGGTAATATGGATTCTTGTATATGTCCGCCTTGAGAAAGGCCTACTTACTAAAGCTGATTATTATAGGATAATAGAATTACGTTTTCCTGTTTTTTATTTTATCGAAAAAATATTTTTCAATTCCAGCCGAGACGTTTATATTCCCCACACACGACATTTGTTCGCCAAAGTGGACAATCGTTTGAACTAGCAACAGCATTATGTTCACTTTTAATAGGCCTGGGTTACGACGCCTACGTAGTTTCAGGATATGCCATTATAGACGTAACAATGCGAATAATGTCCAGGGTTGATTCACCATATCCGCCAACTGTAGAAGAAGAGGAAGTTATAGAAGAGACTGAAGCTGACGAGAAATACAAATTGCGGGCTCCTAGAGATTTAAGAAGTAAATTTTTGTTAATGATGGAGCAGAGGGAGATCGATAAAGCTAAAGCTGAAGAAGAAAAGTTAGCGGAGATTGAGAGGCAGAGGATTTTGGTAAGAAAAACAATAAATTATGTGACGGTGATATGACATATTGGTAAGTACAGGGTTTCAGTTTTAAATTATTTAGGTTTTTCAAATATTAAATATTTCGCTTTTTTTTATACTCAAAGTAAGATCGAATGGTTTGCTTTGAATCCTGTAAATAAAAACGCATTTGACGCATTCATCAGTTTGCCACCTCCCTTCCGGTTTTTCCGGAAGTGACCGTAACGTGATGTGAATGTTCTGATTTCGTATAAAATTTCCTTTCTGATGGTTTATGCTTCGATGACATTTATTATCAAGTTAAGGTAGCCATATATGAGTATCTTGAGATGCGAAACCGGGTATTTTCAGGTTGGTAACAATAAAACAATTATTTTTTAGAATTAGTTGTAAATGAAAAATTCAATACTGAAACTAAAAAGTTTAATGTAGGAGTTGCTAGTATTTATATTGTCCAAAAGAAATATTTTGATAGGAAAGAATATTCTCTCTTTTTAGGGAAAACTACTTACTGTGAGTTAAAAAAATATTAGTAAGTCTATATGACATAATTTCGTGTCTTATTTAAATAATATTAGCCTTATATTTATGACTGAGTCAAAATTAGTCATAATAATACATATTACATACAGAATATAGAAATAGCAATTGGGTCTCCACTGAACCCTCTTTTAGCAGATATTTTTTGTATCACATTTATAAAAAAAGATGATAAATTACCATTTAGCAAAAAAAAAACGTATAATTTTTGGTATACTCGTAGATATGTAGACGATGTGTTAGCCTGCCCGTATAGACAGTTAGAAAACTTTTTAAATTATATAAACACTTCATTTGAATATTAAATTTCCAGTTGAGACAGAAAAAGATAATCTTGGATTTAACTTTATCACATACCTAATAATAACAAAATTAGCTTCAATATTTACAGAAAACCTACAATCACAGATATTACAATTTCAAATTACTCACTCATTACCAAATCTCATAAACGGGTAGCATATAACTTTATGATACGATTTCTGTTACTGCCCCTTTCAGGAGATCATTTAAAAATTTTATTAAACACTATAAAAACTATAGCTTTTAACAAGGGATTACTATAGAAAATTTAATTGTTAAAAATTAATCCAAATTGGCTTGTTAAAGTATTTACTAATGCTGACAAAAACCAGAAAAGGTGAAACCGGTTAATTGGTTTCCTCAAAAATCGGTTTCGAATAAAACCGGGTATCCAAATATAGATCAAAGCTGGTTAATGGGGTAACCGGATATTCGAATAATCGGTTACTCGGATATCGGTTATCCGAATATTCGATTATTCGGATAGCCAATAAAACAGTTATTCGGTTTCAAAAAACCTGTTTATCGGTTATTTGAAAAGAGGTTAATCGGATACTTGAAAAACCGATTAATAAGAGAACAGATTATACTGAGTTTATAATTTAGATTTTAGAAGACAAATAAGTTTATTATTTTAATTTCGGTAGATCAGTAGGTTAACCGAGTAACCGGTTTTCGATTTTGTACAAAACCGTGAATAATCCAAAACCAATGAGAAAACCGGTTTCAGTTGTCAGCACTAGTATTTACTATTTACCCTTACATTAAAGACCTCGACACTATATCTGTAACACTTTAGTACAATTTCAGACAAAACTGCTGACATATTGTTACAATATTCCAAATATTATATCTTTTACAGTTTGGTACAATTTCAGACAAAATTGCTGACACATTGTTACAATATTCCAAATATTAGTTTTAAATACGGGTCAAGATTTTCAGACATTCTGTATAATCATTTGATTTCGGTCTCTGGCCATGAACACATGCTAATAAATTTTTTCAATCTGTTGTGCTGTTGATATATATGTTTATTATTTTTTTAATATATTTTACTGAGTGGAAATTGGTTGGATTCTAAACTGTTGTGCCTACAGATGTCATAAAAAATTCTGTTTTGGATTTTCATCATTAATTGACTATTGAGCCCTGAAGAAGTTTAAGTATATTAAACGAAACATAAGCAAGATAAAATTTTATTTTAACCTATAGTCCTGTTTCCGACAATTTTTCATCTGTAGAAGAATTTTCAAGGCTACAAATATTACATTTTGATTCTATATAAAACTAAAGACAAAACTAGCTAATTGAAGAAACTAAGAGTTAATAAATTTACATGTCCGGATTCTGATGCCTTTTATGTGGGTCAAACTGGTCGTTCATTCGAAATCAGATATAAAGAACACCTACGTCCCTTTAGACTCCCAAAAACAGATTCAACTTTTTCATATCATATTTTAGTCAGAAAAGAAAATTAAAAAAAAGTAGACTTCAATGCTCTGTATCTCCCAACCCGAACGAAATAAGGGTGTATGCTTATTGAAACTTTTTTTCTTAAAATGGGATCCTCCCCCGATCGTCAAAGTATGGGTACTTAAAACTGGGACACTCTGTATATTGTTTAAAGCATGACACTTGCTTTTATTTTTGATAAATAAAAGTTTAAGTATAGTTTATAGCCCGTCTATACATTATATAATGGTGAATACGTCTGGAATATATTTTAGAAATGCAGAAGTGATCAGGGAACAAGTCGTACAGAAACTTGGTACATTTTCACATAAACAGGCGACCGTTTAAATTAGCAAAAATAATCCAAAATAACTGTTTAAAAAATATTTTATTGTTATTTTATCATAAATTTTGAAACATATGTTCAATTTGTGTATTTGTACGTTTAATGCTAATTTGTGATACAAATATACTCACTTTGGCTATGCAACCAAACATACAATTTCGTATTTAAGTCATTGCATAGCTTCCTGAGAAAAATCAGTTTAAAATTGATTAACTGAAATAACGCTATACAAAGTGTATCAGAAATAAGTATTCAAAATGTAAAAATCAATCCGCTGTAATGTACATATGTTACAGCATGTAATAAAGTTTTCAAATCGATTTTCCTCAAATACTAATCGAAGTTTAATAGGAGCCCCTTTTTCTCGTAAAAAAATACTGAAGTTACATAATTTCATGTCAAAAAAATTAAAAATAAGACACAATAAAGTTGGGGTCATATTTACCACTCTCCCACCAGACTGACACACCCCTGAATAAAATTTTCAGATGATTGAGATTCCGTGTTATGAAGTATAAAAAGGTTAGTTACTGTACAAAATTTTATTACTTGATATTAAACGGTTTCGGAGATATTTAATGAAAGCCATTTTCAGGAGCCCACTGTTAAGGGGCTGTAGCTTCCTTAGGAAGATTTTCGTCAGAATTTGACTTGCTCTACATGTTCCTGCTTGATTACTTATTTCAAAAACACCTTGTGTAACGATAAATTATTCACTATAATACAAAATACATAAATAGGGAATTTCGGACCCTCCAAATTTTCTGGCCTGTTCCTATACACCTTACTTACTAAAAAGAAATCGCAGGGCGTTAGATCGGGAGATCTAGCAGGCAATTCTGTGAATCCCCTTCTACCAGCCCATCCATCAGGAGACACCTGATTTAAATATTCACTCACTGGAACCCTATAATGCTGGAGGCACACCAGAGAAAAAAATATGAAAGGGCCTGATATGACAATGTCGCATCATGAGTTACCATGTGTAAGCTTGAGAAATACATCACTGTCACATACAGTCACTGAAAAATTAGTGTTGTAAAATTTCCAAAATCACGGAAATTTTTCGAAACGTCCGAAAAAATAGATATTTATCGGAAACTTTGAAAAGTTCATAGATTCCGAAACTTTCGAAATTGGAATTGGCGACTATAAGAATGCATACAGTTATTTACTGACTTGTTATATATCTTATTGCTCTTGTAAAATGAAAAATATTTTGAAATACATAGAAAATGTGATGAAACAGACATAATGCGATGAAAAATGTTTATTTTAATTTATCTGTGATAGAGAAAACCTATTTATTTTTATTAAAGAATATGAAGAGTAGATATACTGTAAAAAATATACTTCCTGTTAAATGTCTATGTAGGTGTTCTTATCTATATTTGCGATTTAAAGATCCGTATTCAAAGAGAATTAAAAGATAAAGAATTGAACAACCAAAATGAACAATTTGGCAAAACTCGCAGTAATCAGATGCTGGAATTTCTAAGATCCATCAATCCCAGGGCGTAGTCCCCTCCTCCTAGGGATGATTTTCAACCTTATTAGGAAGGTGATCTAGTTGTCTTGAATATTTAGCACAATGAGATAAAAGTACTTGATCCTTTCCGAATTTCAATAACATACATGTGCATCATTACAGCTTAGGGGTAATTTCTACCACCCTCTAGGGTAGTTTACAGTCATATATCGGTAGTTCAAGCGAATCCACTTCATATTTGTTCACCCTGGCTAAAACTACAAAAGCCTGCACTTTTCTCGTCGTTATTGAAACTTATGAGATACCTCCGTAGGTGGGGGTGGTTTTTACACCCCCATAGGGGTGAGTCACAACCCTTTAAGAGTAATGTCTGGTTGTCACACTAGATTCAGATATTTTATTATTTGAGTTTCAGGGGTAGTTTTCACCCCCATAAGTGTAGATTTTGGTTTAATTAATAGACATAGCTGGCTATGCTGCCCTCCTAAGCCAAAAAGACGTATCTCAAGGTTTTATTGTTTTGAGATATAGGCATGTTTTGAATTTTCGAAGTCGCGTCAATATTTTCAAATATTTACTAATTTTTTTTGTAGTTGTACTAATGTAGGGGTTAATAATAATGTAGTTATGAATTTATATTAATTAGGTCATTAGTTTTTTTTTACAATGAGATACGTCTAATTGGCCAAGGAATTGATATGTAAAAATTTAAGATACGTCATTAGAGCACTACTAACTATTAATCTTGACTTCCTAATTCGTTTGGAGGTCAGGTTAAATAAAAACATGTTATATTAGTGTAAAAATACTTTTATATTTTAAAATGGGAACATATTTGAAATTTTTTAAATCGAAAATTTTAATATGATATACAAGATACTAACAAGAAAAACAAATATTAACCAAATTAAAATTTTAATAATTAATTATCATCCGATGTTGGTAGATTTTCCCAGAACTTCAGCCTATTTTTCATAATTCCGCCTAAATGTTTTAATATATTGTTTTTTTTTATCAGCCGATATTCCTAGCACCTTTTCTTGTTTTTTAAGGGGAGGCAGTTTATGACTTTTAATGACAACTCTATCATTGTTTCTATTATAACCCAGGGTCGTTAAGAAAAATATTTTACATACGGTGTCAGAAGTGCCATTTTCATTATTGAGCATGTATATAAAAGAATTATTCCTTCGATAATTCTCAGCATTTGTATCTGGATGTGTCGTCCGCTGCTTCACAGAGGCAGATGAAACGTGATGCATTATAAAAGATTTCCTTTGTTTTCATCACTCATTTTCCAATACTCACAATTTAAAAAAATGTCTTCTCTCCTCTGATATTTTTCTTATACAATTTTTTGCACATTCTTCTCCACAACCACTTTTTACTCCATGTTTTTCTACATACATATCATATTTAGTTTTTTTCTTTGATCCACTGATACTTTATACTTCTTTCTTTTTCGTATAGTATCCACATTATTTAAAATGGTTTGAAAATCAATTTTGTATTGATAGCAAAAAATAATATATATTGAGAAAAAACAATTTTTATCCTTTGGATAATTACGATGGAGCACGTGAAATAATTCTACAGGTTTAAGTTATGCTTTGCTAGATAAATCAATAATTATTTAATAATAA
>JANEYF010000698.1:0-141589 GCA_029963845.1 Rhamnusium bicolor | reverse complement strand
AATACAGAAAGAAAAATTCCACTTATAGAAAGTTTGAGCTGAAGAAAAACTATTTAGATATTATTAGTAAATACGGTGGAAAAGTCGACTGCAACCTTCTGGCAATTGCGCCGAGCGGTAGGTAGGAACTGGGGCCTTAACCCACGGATCCTACACTGGCTGTACACGGCGGTCATCAGGCCGAGGCTCCAGTATGGATCCGTGGTCTGGTGGCCGAGCGTGGACAGAGCGATTACGTCCCGAAAGCTGGCAAAAGTCCAGAGACTAGCCTGCCTAGGGATCACTGGCGCAATGAGGACGACACCGACAGTTGCTTTGGAGATTCTGCTAGGCCTGCCAACGCTTCCCTCCTGGATAAAGAGGAGGCTATGGCGGCCTATCTGAGAATGCGGTATTCTGGGAGCTGGCAGTGTTCAGGCAGAGCTGTAGGTCACGCAGCAATTGCTGGACTGACGGAGAGGGAAATCCCTCTCTCTGTCCTGAAGGTGAGAGAAGCGAAAGATTAGCTAAGGTAGCTAGTAGGGAGGAGTGGAGTGAAGGAAGACTTCCGCCCGGACTCTCTGATGTGCTACACAGACGGATCTCGGGTGACCACTAGACCGTTTTCCGGGGCGGGAATATATCTGGAAGGCAAAAGAAGTACAGGAGAGTTTTGCTCTAGGCTCGTACACCACGGTCTTCCAGGCAGAGGTTTACGTCATCCTAGAGGTGACAGGTAGGGCTGAGGTTAGGAATGGGGCGGAACAGATAATATGCCACATCTGCTCCGACAGCCAGGCTGCTCTAAAGGTGGTGTGCTCCCCCAGGACGAGATCAGCTTTCGTCGAGGAGTGTGGGGATGACCTAGAAGAGCTGGCCAGGCATAAACAAGTGAGACTGGTATGGGTTCCGAGACATATGGGAGTTCCAGGCAACGAGAAGGCCGATGAATTGGCTAGACTCGGAGCCAAGGAACCCTGTCACGGGCTTGAGCCTATGTTAGGTATTTCAAGAAGGCAGGTCACAACTGCCCTCAATGAGTGGGCTCACGAGACACTGAGGACGCACTGGAGGATCAACAGGGCCTGCAGGCAAACCCGAGATTTTGTGACGGGGCCGAACAAATCAAGATCAGCCTGGTTGCTGGGACGGAGTCGTAAAACTCTGAATCTCTCAATCGGTGTTCTGACAGGCCACTGCAGACTTAGGAGGCATCTATCATTGATAGGTATTGAGGAAGACCCTACATGTCCAAGATGCAGGAGTGATGAAGAGACATCTTACCACTTCCTGGGAAAATGTGAAGCGTTTGGGCGCCTGAGACACAATATCTTCGGTTCTGAGGCGCTTCTAAGGGAGGAGATGAGCTCCCTCGCAATGAGTGACATCCTGACCTTTATCAGAAGGTTGGAAAAATTCGATGAGGAAGCAAGAGAAGCACATGGCTGAGGGGACAGCTGGGGGTTGGTAAAAAGGGCCCGTCTGTGGCCTACTTGCTAGGCGTCAGCCTCCCCCACCATTACCATTACCAAATACGGTTGAATGTGAGAATTCCAGCGGGCGCCGGGTTACCGTGGACATTTAATGTAAGTACAACTAATTAGAAGGATTTACCTCTTATTATTTGTTTATGTTTGTTGCGCTCATCATACTCTTGCATCATCAGTATTTTAAAAACGAACGTTCTACAACTAAAAATGTAATATTCGCATACGCAAAATATTGTTGAGTCCGTGCACTTCCATCTCTTAAGCATACTTTAAGGTCACGCAGTTTTTTAATATCTGAATTTTTACTTAACACTTATTGATATTTCTTAGCAACACAAACACCAGATCATCTGTTAACGCATGTAATGCCAAATTTACTTTGTCCACTATTTCCAGAAATTGAGATAAGGAAAAACCACTTGGGACTTTTTCGATAGCATCTGTTAATAATAAACTATAATTAATACGTGCAGTGAGCAAATTTTGTTTCATCTGTGCATTGTCTGCTTATTATTATAAAATATTGATCGCAACCATATTCCCCATTATTTTTTTCCGACCTTCTACTGACCAGCAAAAATTCGAATTAACACATTGCCTACCTTGTTAATTACTGCATCAGAGGTTTCATTCAGTTAGTCATATCTGTTTCTCACATACTTCATTCTATATAGTCGTTTTTTAGCATGGATAAATTGCGATCTTACTTGTTGTCTCTTAGGTTATGGCCACTCAGAATTATATATTTTTTTCAGAATGAACGAAAATCTCCTTTTCTAATACCCATTGTGAACACCACACGAACTTAACATCAAAATTAATTCGAAAGTAAACACACCAGCTCGGATATTTTAGTTTATTATTTTGTTAATATACTTGTGATATGTCGCTTGCAGTCATGTGCGCTCCACCCATTCAAATAGTGCCGGCAAACACAATAAGTCACTGTTCCGGTATACCTACTTTATATCAGGAAATTCAGATATAAATTAATTTATACGCGACGAGAAAAGATCAAGTCATCTTATACTTCAATAAACAAACTGTATGCCTGGAGAAATTGAAATGACGTAATGTGTTTACGTAAACCCGTAGGATAACCCTGTGTGTGTTTCCCCAGATGAGACCTCCGCGGTCGCTACACCTGAGGTTCGCAGATTCAACCGTCTTTAATAAATTAGTAGTGCAATGACTGTCAACGAATGAATCCGAAAAATTTCAGTCGTTATAAATTCGATTACTACAACATTGGTACTATTAATAAAAAATACCGAGCTCGGTAGCGCTGTGGGCCAGAGCGTTAAGTGACAAACGTAGCTGGTTTACTGCCTATCGACTCCCGGGTTCAAATCCCGGTTTCGATTTTGACAAAGTCGAAGGGTTTGGTTGTGCGTGTTCGAATTTTTCTCAACTGTGTAACCCCTGTCCGTGCAGCTTCGGCTTTGGTTCGGGGTTGTCTAATTTATGTGGTGCGTTTTTTTTTTATTTAAGGGCTTTTTAATTTTTTAGACCCACGTGTATCTCTACATGTATTCCTCATTTTCCTCGTTTTTCTCCCTCTTAGAATTTATGTATAGGATTAGTACAAATTATGGCAATACCTACATATCTCCATAAGTTTTCCTTTGAATGCAATGAAATTTGCCTTCTAGATATTCCTTCTTATTATTTTAACATTATCGTTCTCCCCAAAAAAAGCATGTGAATATTTGCCTCAGCCTCAAATAAATTATAAACAGTATAAACGGCAGCCTTTTAATAAATAAGTGATACACTGACTGATTCTGCGGTTGGCTCCTTGTGAAACATCATTAAATATTTTAAATATATGAAAGAAATTTGCTTTTTAATGTTTCAAAAATATTTTATTAGAAACTCTACACGTGTTTCGGCTTTTTAGGCCTTTGTCAAGAGTACAGGGAATACTCAGTATTCCCTGTATTCTTGTTTCTACTAAAATATTTTTGAAACAATAAAAAGCAAATTTCTTTCATATATTTAAAATAAGTGATTCCTGGAAAGATTCATTAGGGCACTTTACGCTATTTTGGAGTTTTTCTGTAGTCCGCCACTGTCCAGTAGTCATACTCCGGAACGGAAGTCCGGGTGCACAGAGAGTTGCATAATGTGCTGGCATAGCAAGAGACGCCGTGGAGTTTTCTATTAGACTAGTGGTGGTCGCATACCAGAGAACAGTGCCAACTCCGGCCACCCATTACGGTTTCCGGTCGGCTTCTCTATTCCACCTGAATAATTTTCAATTTGCACATTCTCAGATTAAAATTAAATTAATGCTTAATGAACAGTCTTCCCGTTTCGTTCCGTATTCTTATTCAAATGGAAAAAAAATAAATTCGATTAAACAGACTTGAATCGGTTCATGTTCGAACGATTACTAGGAAGTTTTGATTTACTTGAAAATATTAATTGAAAATATATGTACCAATTTTACTGTTACTGAGATTAAAGTAAATAGTCCATTCCAAAAATTGATAAAACTGGCATTAAAATTCAGAACCCCGCCAGTAGTTTTTGCCGCCAGGTGCAAGCGATATTTTGCCGCCCTCATGGCTCTCAAAATAAAAGTTTTTTTTAGTTTTGCTGAAAAAACCACCATAAAAAACTAAGTACGTATCTAGATAAAAGTAAAAATGCATAACTTGGAATATTTTTTTTGTTGTTCTAAAATAAATATAAGTAAAATATAACAAACAAACACAAAATTTAAATATCATAAAAAAACCGCTACCAATTACTTGGGGATCAGAACTTCCTCACCGTAGTGAAACGTGTGGTGAAGTTTATAATAAAAGTAATTTTTTCACGTTTCAAAAAAGTCACATTTTTTGACGTTTCAAAATAGTCACATTTTGACGTTTCAAAAAAGACGCATTGGTGGAATGTCACTAATATTCTTTTTAACACGCTTTTATTAGCTTCACTTGTATGTATGTTTGTTTGTTTGTTTGTTTGTTTGTAACCGACTCTTTGGACTCGATTTTGACCCACTTTAAACGGACAAATTTAATTGAAACTTTGTACACTTACGAAGAATCGGTAACAATACAATAATTTGATAAGTTTATATCATTATCCTGATCAGGATCGCCAGTCCTTTCCTCACGTATCCGCGTGAGAGAAAGAGGCTTAATATTGTAAGTATATTCCGTGATTCTCAGTTCGGTAGTTGGCCGAGCGGGCAAGTCTTAGTCGACGCGAAACGGCGGACTCCTCGGGCGTGAGTTCAAATCCCATGGCTGAAATAAAAAATATTTTTTTTCAGAAATATCTGTTGGATCGTAATATGTTATAATATCAGCATCAATAAGCAATATAAATATAGTTTAAAAAAACTACAAAACACGCTTTCATAGCACATCAAACTAAAAAGTGAAAAATAAATATAGTTTAAAAAACTAAAAAACACGCTTTTAAAGCACATCAAACTAAAAAGTGAAAAATAATTATTAATATAAACTGAAAACAATAATGAACGAAAAATACTAGTATTATTATGAAATAAGCGTGGGGCGCTTTGTGCCATATTTTTCGTATATCGAGCAAACAGTTGTGGTGTTTACATATTAAAAAAAAATCTCCCACACAAGGTACCTTCAGGGATACAGGGGGGTTGTATTACCTATGGTGTTCTCATATTATTGGTAACTTTCAGTTAAGTAAAGAAAGTAATAAAAATATCCTTAAAACTCCCCAGTTACCGACAACCGCATTATTTGTCCGATAAGTAAGTGATCATAATTTATATAATCTATATCTATGGAGCAAAAAAAAATTATCGCACATTTCTAAATGATATTGAAATATAATAGTTTTGACGCATATGTACCGACGTTTACTGGTATCATGTTAAGGCAATGTAATGATTAAGAAACTTCTATCAATTAATCAATACCAACACCACCTACTCACCTTAGTTGAAGCGATTCTCACTTGGAAATGAAAGATGTTCTGTTAGTTAATCACATGAATCAACTAAACTTCAATAAGCCATAACTCAAACAGAAATTAAAACAAAAAACTCACTTTAGGAGATAATCGAGTATGTTTGATTTCCCGAAAACAAGTGTCAGTAGGACCGATGTAATTAGTAAAAAAGTTTGTTTGGCAGTTGTAAGGCGTTGTGTGTCGATGATGAAGTTAATGTAAAGAATGTCCAAAATGCTTTTCTTGATGTTCTACACAAGCTCTGGCCTTTTTTACTACAGACTGCCTGACATTTTTGGAAACGTCAACATTTTCGCCATCAGCAGCCTTTTGCATTTTGACTTGTAGTTCCTCGATCGTATTGATTTGTGTTAAATAAACCAATTGCATCATGTGCCTCCGTAAATAAAAATCGCACGGATTCAGGCCTGGCGACCGAGCAAGTCATGCTACTGGTCAGTTTTTTCCAACGCACCATTCTGGGAAATCCTCAGTAGCCAGTCTCGTACGTAGCGAGCATTGTGTACGAGGGCACCATCTAAGAAGTTCCATATATTCTTGCGTATAGCAAGAGTGTAAGGGCAAAACAGAAATTTCCGTTTTGCCTTTACACTCTTTTCATGTCGATCTGCATTGAAACTAGTTAAAAACCATTAATTTATTGCCCAATGGTCATTGTTTGACCCAAGAATCCTATTATTATAAGCGACGTTATTTATTTATTTGACGATTATGATTATGTTGACTGAAAACCAAAGACCTCATTAGGTAAGCGTGATTTCATAATCCAATATTTTATTATTTTTTATTACTTTATATTTAAACAAAAATAATTTTTTACCTTTTAAATAATATATTTATTCCTCATTTTGTTACTTATAACGTGTATTTATGTAACTTTTTAATTTTTAATTTTTTTCAATTTTTAAATTATTGTTATCTATAAAATAAAAAATGAGTCATACTGTGTGTTTAAATGTTTTACATCTTTATTTATTTGAATCTATACATAATTTATGTTATATGTTGTAGTCCTGAGGAAGACAATAAATTTTGTCGAAACGTCGACTAAATGAGAATTTGAGGTTTTCTTTACTAAGTTTATCCAAACTTTTCTGACCTATGTGCAGTAAGACCATTTTCTTCTTTTGGTCAAGCCAGTTGGTGAAATATTGGGAGAGCCATTTCCAACGCACATGCACAGTGCTAAATTTTTTATCCATGTGTAAATTGGCTCAATGTGTTTGTTAACAAAAAATTGAATAGATTAATTCAGAAGAATTTATGAATACAAATTTTGTAGTATTGAATTTTACTACGTCAGTATTTTCAGTCTCAGAAATTGCTGAAATCTGTAGCCCATAAGAAATTATCTTAACACACTTATTTTTTTTTTATTTTGTTCGATAGCTTGTTTGACAGATTCTGTAAATTTAAATGATTTAATATGCATGCCTAGCTCGATAAGTTGCCTAGAGATTTTGCTGTGCAGGAATTTAAGTAAATAAAAGTAGGATAGAAGACCTGCTGTCAGTACGACGGACTGTATTGAGTTTCTGTTTAGAATGACTTCAGGTTTCTCTGTCTTTGACGAAATCTATACTGTCATTTTTCCAAAGAGACTGAAATAAAAAACACGAAGCAAGAATGATAGTCTATCTTTACCTAGCGCAGAAGCTTTGATTTAAGACGTTGTGGAATTATAATCACTGAAAAATCATTTTGTACTGTTATAATGACTTATGATTATGATTTTTCTCAATAGTTGTAATAAGTAAGGCAGCCACTTACAGAAATGCAACTGTTTGTTGAGAAATTTCAAAGGACGGTCCTGTTAAAATACACTCTTTTGCACAAATGGAATCATACTATATTTTTTTCCTTATTAAGTAAGACACAATGTTACAACGTTAAGTATTTCAAAGTAAAATATACGTGGGCAGAAAAGTTTGAGTGTATTTATGTCGTTGCACATTCATTGTAATTACCAAGAGCAAAGCTTTTCTGGCGACTGTCCACACGTTCTTGTGAAACTGCTGTCTCTATTACAGAACACATGCAATAAATTAAGAGTATACTGCTACCAGAATATCTTACTGAGCTTAAAAGCACCGACTCAAAATTATTATTCCTCCCCGATATAAAATGACTGGTTTATTTAAGTTTCATGGACTTTGTAAATGTTTTAACTTTGTTCTTGTATTAAAATATTGCCAGGACTGTGGTTGAAGATCTTATACTACCCAATGCTTAGTTGAAAATATTATTGTAGGTATATTGATGAATCGAAGATAAATAAATACACCTTCCTCTAAATTAAATAATCAGGCCAACCAGGGCCACCACTCAGTATGAGGAATATGGGGCCAACCACGTGAAGAGGTATGAGATCATTACTGTGAAGAATTTATGGCTTAATATTTTTTACCTCTCCACCTCAGTTATGTCCGGTTTTTTGGAATTTACTTATCAAAATTGTAGGTAATCCACAAAGCAAAACTGTCCTTATGGACATGCCGTCGTATTTGTGGCAAATCCTGGGGCATGGGTCCCCAACAAATTTACTACATCTATATCACGGTCATCAGACCAATGATAACATAAGTATCCATTGTTTGGTGCCCGAAAGGACGGCCAAATCAAAACTCTCTGGACTGCAGAGACTAGCATGCATGACCGTAACGGGAGCAATTAGCACCACACCGTCAGCTGCAATGGAAATTCTCCTGGATTTACCCCCTCTTCTATATCTGGAGAGAGAGGCCAGGTGGGCAACCTACAGACTGCAACAAGCGGCCATTAATATGCCGCAGACTAGTATCATGGAGCGGAACAGGTTGCTGGATGACATAGAGAATCACAGCATCCTGGGAATGCCCTCGGATACTATGCCTACCATGACCAACTACGAGCTGACCTTCAACATCCTTTCTCCAGAAAGAAATGAGTGGGATCGGAATAAAGCCGACCTTCTGAAGGCAGACAGTTGCTGGTTTACGGACGGCTCCAAAACTTCCGAGGGAACAGGAGCAGGAGTACATAGCTACAGACCAAGGGTGAGGATATTCTCAAGCCTAGGTACTCATGCAACTGTTTTTCAGGCTGAGGTTCATGCCATTGAACTGTGTGTACGAAGGCTGAAATATATGCTCTTATACGTAGATCAATAAAAATTTTCTCAGATAGCCAAGCAGCAATAAAAGCTCTTGGCTCCTACCGGTGTAACTCCAAAACGGTATGAAATTGTCAGAAAGCTCCAAATCATTTGAGCAAAAACAACAAAGTGACTCTGGTCTGGATACCCGGCCACTCTTGTATGGAAGGTAACGAAATAGCGGAGTGCCGTCTATGCCTGGAGGATGATGAGAAGGCAGACCACATCTTATGCACCTGTCCCGCTGTGGAGAGGATCTGATTCTCAATATTTGGCAAAGGGCAACTGCTGCTAGAGGATCTAGACACATTCTCACCCAAAAAAGTTATCAGTTTCATTAAGAGACTGAACTTATTGGGTGTAATATAATTAGGCGTGAACCACAATAAGCCTGCTGATGGCCACAGTGGAGGGTCTACTGAGACTCACTCACAACAAACCTAACCTAACCTAACCTAACCTATCAGAATTCTAGCTATACTCCAATTGAAGCCGTTGTATAAACGTAACAAGTCCGTAATAAGGCATACTGAGATAATGTGAAAAAAAACATAATATCTTGAAAATAGTAATTTTAATTTGACTTCACTGTAAAAACAAAATGAATCAGAGGAGGAGCTGGACAGCATATAGTATCGAAAATAAGCTTCTTATTAATGTCACTCTGAATATTTATATATTTTTATAAAAGACTAGTTTCCTTTATACAATAAATGGAAATATGCTATTGCATTGCTAATAAAATAACGATATATCTAAAAACAACTTTATTTCTTTTTCAAATTATACATAAACATTAAGTATCCACGAAAATACTGAAACTTATTCTGAATCATATTCAATGTTGGTAGAGGGCGATTCTTGAAACTGTTGGAAAAACCCTTTATGTTCGTCAGGAATGTACTTAACAACTTTTGCCACATGTGCAAGTTTTTTAGCTTTAGCTTTAGCACTCTTCATTGATATGCCTTTTGATTTGGAAATGGTGGTCTGGCAGTATCTTTTGATAAACGAAATTTGGACACGCAAAAACCGTCAATGAACTCCCTTGTCAGTACATATCCCGAGGTTTCACTTTCATAAGTTAAGTGTTTATATTCGGATATACTGAAATTTTCTTTTTGCTTGTTTTGCCCGGTAGTGATTTCTTTGGTAGTTTTCTCAAAATCTGTAGGTCATCATGACTTGACATATAGTCCAGCACGTCATCTGTATTTACTACTTTTACTATGAAGGATGGCTTAATTTTTCCTAGAATTTGCTATTAACGAAATATACTCCATCGGTGTAAAGGTGCGATCACGGTGACTCAAGCTTTTTTTAATTAAACCTAAGTCTCTGTCGCAGGGCAAAAAGGAATATCCGCGAACAGAAAAGTACTGATGTATTTTTTAAACCTTCCATTTATAGTTAAACGGATAATAGTGTGGTTCCGATTTTGACTACCACAGGCATCACTAAATACGTATAACTCTGTTAAACTTTCGGGTATTTCTTTAACGTAGTAATGTAAGAAAGTGGCTATCTCGTTAGCACCCCTTTGAGCGGCACCTTCAAAGTATGTATAAAATGTTGCCCCGTTGGTCTTCAAATCGTGGATGCCAAAAACATACTGCCAAAGTTTTCGGAGATAGAACATATCGTTCACTGGCATAAAAGGAAGAGGCATGTTCTACATAAAATCGAAGACAATGGCTCCTACGTTTTCGTTTTTACTACACAACTGTCTAACAGATCCTATTTTTTTTTGTAAAATTTTGAAGCTCGTCTTTTATGTACTAGCAATTCTGCGGTAGCAACACGTTTTGCGTTGTCGTTTAACGTAGGAGATTTTATTTTCACAGACAACTCTTCGCATGTTGGACATACATCTACTTGTGGCCTATCAAATCTGTCTTCAAAATTTTCATGGAAATATTTCAAGTAGTAGTCGTACTTAACAATACGTGCAAAATTGACATTTTCAAAGCAAAACATCTCATATTTTCAAAATAGCAGCATCAGATATAGTATTGCCACGATGATTGTGATGACCGTATTTGTCAATGGGAATACTGCCATTCAATATAAGCGAAGTTAAACGAAAGACTGCTTTATTTGACAGAGCATTCTTTCAATTTAAAATGTGAAATACAAAGTTACCTCTCCGTTCTTGTTTAGGTACCTCACTAAACCGGTGTTTTCGATTTCTTTAGCCTCCAAAAGTCCCATTAGGAATGTATCTTGTTCGTTTTTTGGGTTTGCCCGAGTAAAGCGATTTTAAAATACTTTTTCTCATCTTCTGAGAATTTTCCCATGAATTTAAGTTTACATCTGCAAAATATTATATTTATATGATATAATTCCTTGGTTCAGAGAAAATATAAATAGAAATATCAACTAGTCTATACAAAATTACCTGCAGACCGGGCCTGTTTGTTTCGTCGGTTTTTTGTACGCCTTTCTGATTTATATACCCTTCCCCAACTAATCGGGATATTATACGAACACTATTTTTATATTTTGTGTAGTTTCGAATACGCTTTCTTCTTTTAGGTGCATTATCACTACTTGACTGGTAGACATATTTCAAAATGCAATTATTAAGCAAGAAATAGATTACATGTACTTCTTACAAACATCTAATGTATACTAAAATATCATTAAGAATGAAAAATATACTTGGCGACTGCAGCGCCATAAATTGAATGTATAAAGGAAACATGTCCTGGACTTATTACCATTATACAATCAACGATAATTTCAAAGTGTTGCGATTCTAATAACATCAGCTGGAGATGTATCCTTTATACACTCATCAATTCGCTGACGTGGAAGGTATAAAATGTATATTTCAGTTTGATTTGGGTACAAAGTGGACTTTATACAATAACCGCTTCAATTATTGGTAGAGAGTAATGTCATTTGAAACTACTTCCTTGTGACGATAGCTACATTTGGCCCGAGTGTATTTTCTCTTCATTTAGAAATCAGTTTATGTTGTTAAACCAAAGGAGGGCACACATTCTTCTCAACTAGGAGTCTTACAGAGTCTTTTGCTTAGGCAAACTAGCATAGAAAATCTAAATTTATAAAGCAATAAAATAAATCATGTCAATTGTAAAAAATAATAAAAAAGTCAATGAAGTTAAACTGTTAAATATGATAAAAAATATGATTACTGGACCTGGGAAGATTTATATAAAAATTTACATATTTAGGATCTTGAATGTTTAGTAACTCACTACATGTTATTACAACTTAGTGTTTCATTTTGAATATCTAGTAAATTTTTGTGATTTTTTACAGAATTTACATCACAAATTAGTAGTTATTAGTGTTTTGATATCCAACAATCATTATCACCAGAGAGAGGAACAAAAGCCAGTTATGTAACATATTACATGCATCTATCCCGGCTTCCTGCCACAATACTGGTTGCAGGTGCATAAATTGCAGGTACATAAATAAAAGCATATGGATCAAGTAATTCAATTATATTATATGTATGAAGGTACCGTTAAAAATAATCTCTGCCGGTTTTGAAAAATGGGCAAATCTATACATGCGATTTCCGTTGAAATCGCATGTATAGATTTGGTCTTGATAATGGTAACGCATTATAGGCAAGGCGCCTTTATGAGGAAATGTACCCTTAACGCAGAATGATCAAACATATCCATCATCATTATCGGATAACAACTACATTTGTATAAAGCACTGTGTTCTTGGAAGACCTATCACAGTTAAGACACTGGAGCTAGAGGGAAGCTGATCTCCATGAAGCAGAGAAACATCCAGAAAGCAGCATAAGATACATTTTTGCATCTGTTCAAAATGAAAATGACCTTAGAAAGTGAATAATGCATGCCAGACAATACGCAATATCCTCGAAGACTTTGAGAATGTGTGTTTTTGACAGAATCAATATAGCATTTAGGAAGAGAAATATCATGAATTGCCAGTAAAAATATATCTGTTAGTCATCTGTTGAAGAAGAATGCCAGGTGAGACTGGACGAATGACTGAGAAATCTCGTTTAGAAATTATTAATAAATCATCAGTCACGTATTGTAATTTCAATCCTAATTTGCGTTACATGAGGATGGGAATAGTCATGGTGACGGTGCTGTGTAAATGCAATAAAATTCAGCGAATAATATAGAAGTATCATATTTTAATCGAGCTACACATGATGCAAGATCTCGATATCATTCATTTGAACTAGAGACGCTAGCTGTGTTCAATTATTTGAAGTATTTTAGACATTATCTGCTAGGCTTACATTTTATGTTAGTGACTGATTATAATGCATTAAAAAGTATCACTGCTGAAAAGGACTCACATCCCAGAATTTCGTCCTAAATTTGTGATATCGTATAATAATAATCATCAGTATCTGGTGGTTGTATCAATGAAGTATATCCCTTGTCTACACAACTGCAAAATAAATGTTCTTAATTAATACTAATACACATAAAGCGAATTAATTTGTTAAACCTTATTCCGACCACAATTTCCGACAAAAAAATTTTACGAATAACTTGGAAACACTACATCAAAAATCAAAAATCTGGAGGTCGCTGGAAGAGTAATTTCCGCTGAATTCAGAAATGCAAAAATGTATAGGGTATTCCAAAAAAAAAAAAAAATATGCAGCGAAGATGCTTCGCTGTAACCAGTCATCCTGTATATTTAAGAATATTTATATTTAAAATGTGCGCTTTTTTGAAGCTATATCACTCTCATAAAAAAATAATTTATGGCCAATATTGGATTTTGACGCACTATTGGAACCAATGCATGTTTCTAGTTCCTGTATTTCTAATTATTTTTCAACAAAACATTAATTGTTGTCAAAACATAATTAAAAATATTTGTCTAATATATTCGTCACGATTTTACAGTCAGAAAAGGGCAAGCGGGACTATAATCCCAATGATTTTTTTCACAGCTCATTAGTTTTTTATCGATTTACTTGGACATGGTTACCGCTATCGACAGGAGTAACTTTTTTCACTATTGTTTTTGTGTATTGGGATTATGTAACTTGTTTTTCAAAATAATAAGGTTATGAACAAGAATTCAACACGAATAAGCCATATCTACTTCACTGGTGAAATAAATGAAACAAGAAATGTGAAAAAATTCTCAAAAATGAGCCTTAATTTAAAAATAGTAGTATAGTAATTTTATGTTTTTGGGTCATTCTACGGAAAGCGGTATTTTTTGATAACCGTGCATTTTCATGCATAGTTTTCAGTCATACAGCAGTAGCGATTTTTTTGTGTGAGAGTTATATTAAATTTCGTCAATCAATGGGTCAAAACTCACGACCGTCACGAGTAACTTTCTTGTTTTCTAACATATTTTCAATGTTTTTTCTGAACAGTATCAAAATTGTGTAGTTTTTGAAGAGTTTCAGCAAAGCAAGATTATAGGGCTACATACTTTTCAGGAGCACTAACGTTTTCATTATTATTTGGTAATAATACAGAGCAGCAAATCTCGTAAACATGAATGGGCTCACGACCGTCACAGCTAAATTTTTTGTTACAAAAATATTCATAAGGATGTCAAATACATAATTCGAGTGCTAACTTCAGGTAACATTGTTGCGTCACGTCTTGTGACTTGTTATGTGCTTATGGGTAATAGCTGCGTGCAGTATCTCGATATTTTGTGAATTCTCACAAGGTAAGCTGAATAAAATTTAGATAAACTGTAGTACACATAAATAATAATCAATATATTCAGGACAATATTTGATAAAATTATATAAAATTTGCTGTTATGATTCATGTCGAATTTACACAATATAAAGAAAAAATATGCAGTTGAACTAGTTATTTCCCCTTAGAAAAAAATGAAACTCCATGCAATCTCAAATCCAATTAACTGTTGATGGGACGTGACGGCGCTACACAGCTCAATTGGGCCTGAGATTCCGAGATAACAATTGCGGACACACGATCAGAAAATTTTATTAATGAAATGTACTCCCAACTAGTCTCTTTCTAGAATATAAAGTTGCAATTTATTATGGACATTGGATTATTACATTTGCCGTAAAGAATATCAATTTACTAGATACACCCTTGGGTGCACCCTTTTCTCTGTTATAAGAAAAAGGTATTATACTTGTTTTAATCATATTACATCTTATATTATGGTATAAATAATAACTGTATATTATATTATAATTTATAGCGTCTAACAAAAAATATGGAATAAATTTATTTTCTTTGTTGATACGAGGTTATTAACAAAACCTCGGACACATCGATTTTTAAATTCAGGTATGCATCATTTTGTACAGAAAATTTTAAAATGATCTTTCTTTCAGCAGGGCGGCACCACCATATTATGTTGTCCTGTATGTTTATATTTTAATAAAATATTTTCAAATCGCTGGTTTAACAGCAAGGTCCCTGGACTTTACGCCTTCAAATTTATTTGTATTGAGATATCTCAAATTGTGTTTACGTAAATCATCTTTGTAACTAAGATAGACTAATGCAAAGGATCCAGCATAAGATACGATGAGTTACGACAGATATGATTTTGATTGTACAAAGATAATTCATTGACCGCCTAAGAAACGGCCAAGTTGCGAAGAGGTTCCAGTTCGAGCACTTAATATGTTGGAGACCTTTTGAGTTATTTATATGAAGTATATTTTCTTTTTTTTTTTTTTTTGTTGCTTCAGATAATCTGAAAAATACTAAATATTCATTTTTCTCTTCTAATAATTTTTTTAAATAATCTTATTATTTAATTATTACATAATTTTATTACCTCAGTAAATTGCTCAAATACAGTAAATAATTACATGCACAATGACAACCAGCGATGATAAATCAACGAATATTATAAACAGAAAAATAGCAAAATAGCAATAATTACAGGGAGACTTAAGTACCTACAGTATATCAATTGCATCAAGTGTCTAAAATGTCTACCGTTATTTTGAATACACAGTTATAATCGTTACATAAAAGATCACCTTCCGTTCGCAAATACCTAATCTCATATTGCCCTCATTGTACCAACAATTCGAACTCTCAAGTCATTGATCGTTCCTTGTACACTTAGTCTTTTATGTGACCCTATAAAAAAAGTCACAGAGGGTCAACTGGACCGACCACTGTACTTCTCCTCTTCGTTCGAATCATCTGTATGGAAAAACATTATGTAAACAATTTCTGATTTCTAATTCAAAGTAAGGAGGTGCCGCATCTTGTAGAAACCAAATATCATCATTGTTGTCAGGACAGAAGAGGTTCTATTGCAGAAACAATATACTATATTAACAAAGCTAAATAATATCTCTCCATTTTTAAAATTGTCTGTATAAAAAAAGTCCAATTGAGTGGCGATAAGATCCACCCAAACATTCGTTTCTGGGCTTTAATCCAGTTGGGATTGTGCTTGTTGGGCCCAATAAGTGCAGTTATACTTATTTACAGTTCCATGTAATATGAAGGTGGCTTCGTCAGAAAACAAAATTCTGTTTGCAAAATGTGGGTGTTGGCACATAACACTCATAATTTCACAAAATTGTAACCTCATATCGAAATCGTTTCGGTAAGTTCTTGCAGTTCTTGTAGTGATAGAGTTTTCCTTTTTGAGAAAAGGTCTTTGCACAATGATCTACATGGAACAAGATTATTTTGCGAAATGATTAATTTGCATATAAAATCCTCAATTTTTAGAAAAAAATATTTGGAGTGACGAGGCAAAAATTTCAAAGGACGGCATTTTCAATCGCAGAAATTCACATTTTTGGAACCATTAGAATCCTTATGTTATGACGACAGGGGAATTTTCATTACAAATTCAGTTTTAATTTATTTTGTTTGTTAATGAGTAATAAATTGTGTTAATACATTTACGACGAAAATTTGAATGATTCAAGATATTTAGAAATTTAAAAAAAATGCCTTAACGAACCTTTTAGACAATTTATCTATTAATCAATATTTTTTCTTGCTGGTACCCGATGGAGCTCCAACTCATTGTACTGGACCAGCTAGTAACGAACTAAATCAAATAATCGAAGACAGGTGGATAAGGCGTTTAGATCTATGAGTTACGCTGCCAGGTCTTCCGACTTGACCCCGATGGATTTTTATCTTTGGGGCCGTATAAAGAGTGAAATCTAGGAACCCTAGAAAGCAATAGAGAGGAACTGCTGAATAGAGTTATTTGCAAGTTTGTACTCAAATGAAATTCGGAGTGCTACTACACACTCGGTGAATAGAAGGCTTCCAAAATGTTTAGAGGGCAACGGACAACATTTTGAACAGTTTAATTGATGTTTCAATGTAAAATGTTTATTATAATAATAAACTGTAAAATTTTCATTATAAAATTTCATTTACATCAATAAAATTTCATTTCATCAATAAAATTAGAAAACTGGAAATATCTAAAGGATCATACATTTTGGGCATAGGAATATGATACGTAGTTATATGCACATTTCATTTTCTTTATCGACTGATGTATTTAATTAGGTATGGTGCTATTTAAAAAATTAGGTATGGTGCTATGTCTTCTTGATGTTTTTTGTGTGGTCGACATTTGTTGTTAATTTTAGAAACTTTGTATTGGAGATTTTAATAATTTTCTTACATGGTGCGTAACTCAATATTTTGTCTTAAACCCATAAACCCTATAATTGTTATTGAAGTATTAATTTTTATGTTATGCAACTTTTTCTGTCAAAAATTAATATCTCAGAAAATATTAATGTTAAGTATAGGAAACCTAATGTTTGGTGGAAAAAATGGGCATTCTATTTAAAATAACGAAATTAGGATCAACTTGCGGTATAACCGTAAATTTCACCAATTTGAAAATATTTTCACCTACCTTCTTAGGATTATAGTTAAATTTTCAGATCAACAAATTTTCTTCCTTGACATGCTTCTATAGACGGTCAAAATAGATCACCCTGTAATACAGGGGCGTGCGGTGAGTTTTGATACAGGGGAAGCAGTTTGTGATATAGAGTGATGGGTAGCGCGAGGCCCCGAGCAAAGCGAGGCAAAAATTATTTTAAGAAAAGGGATGTGGCTTCCGTATACTCATTTTAAAGCAGATGTCGAAAGCTGCAAAGTTATGATATCTAGAAAAAAGTACACTTGTAGGACCGCCACTCCGCAATAAACATAAAACATAAAAACACCATAAAAATTAGATAACCCCCGATTCCAAAGCCGAAGCTGCACGGGCGAGGGTTACACTTATGAAAAAAACGCAGACACACAACCATATCCACCGACATTGCCCGCGCCGGTGGCGAGGATTGAACCCGCAGCGAAATAGAGAGTTTGTTCAGTCACACTAGCCATCGTGCACTCTCTAGCCAACTATAAATTGAGCCAGCTAGTTAAGTAGTTAACATGCACATACCTACCTATTTACAATGTAGTTTAATCCGCCTCTCCTTTTTTGCGATGTCGGAAATAACTTCGTCGTAAAAGTTTGAATTTTTGGACATCTCCTTCACAAAGTCACTTTCTATTGTCAACAGGGACAATTTTGAAAGCCGCTCTTCACTGGTTGAATTTCTTGAACAAGTTTTTATTCTCGTGTCTGTTTTGATAATTTTGAAAAAAAGGCAGCCATTCCACTAATACTTGCAAAAACACTTTGCACTCTTTAAGACACGCTGCAGATTGAGCTAGAACTAAATTTAATCGATGCGCAAAACAATGTACAAATATTGCATTCTGAAAAGTCTCTTTTACTTTGGCCTGCAGGCCCCCCAATTCACCAGCCATTACAGCGGCCCCATCATAACTTTGGGCGATAAGTTTAGCACCACACTGTAGATCATCGACTATCTGACAAACTATAGTATATTTGTTACGTCTAAAATCCTAAAAAGCGCTCTTGGCCTTTCCCATTTGGATTTATGTAGCGTACTACGATTGACAACTGACTAATATTCGTAATATCGGTTGTTTCATCTAACATAACTGCAACAAAAGGAGCTTTTTTATTTCTTGCTTGATCTTTTCTAAAACAGTATTGCTTATCGACTTAATCAAATCATTTTGAATATGATTTGATGTACTGCGAAATATCGTGGAGTGTTCCAGATGGTTACTTAAAATTGTATCGTATTTTGCTAATAAATCAACTAAATTGATAAAATTGCCTCTATTAGCAACGATTCGAGATTCAGTATGACCTCTAAAACTAAGTTCATTTTCGCCGAGAAAACAAACAATGTCAATAAGTCCTTTTAACACTTTCTTTCAACTGCTGATCTAATGAATGCTCAATTCGTGATTTTCCAAATGTTTATTCTTTTAGCACCGCTCGCAAATGAGTTTTACACTTACCATGCCTTTTTGTCACTTTGTGAATGTTGTTTAAATCTGAAAAGCCATTTTTATTCCAAACACCTTTTTCATTTGTGAACAGTACATATGGCCAACAAAACAATTTACACAAATTTTCACAACCCGTTAACCACTGATCAGCACTGTACACTTCAATATTAAAGTACCTATAGCATGATTTAACTTTCGTTTTTAAGAATTTTAAATCAGGTGTTGGTTTCCCATTTCTAATAATATCCAGTTTATCTTGAAACGAATATGTTGAAAATCCCCTTTTCAACAAATTGCACACCACGCAGACGCAAATAATATTTTCCACAGTGCTAGAACCAGCTTCCAGATTTAATAAGTAATTCTAAATCTGCTTACACGCGCACTAATATTCAACGTTTTAAAAATCACTTGTCGCCGCACCACAGGTTTAGAAACACCAAAAAAGTTTTTGCAAATATAGCACAAAAGCTGAGAATAATACTAGGAAGATTAATATTAAGTATAATATTAAAATCAATATTAAAATCGAGATTAAAATCTATAAAATAAAACGTATTACGATGCTATACAGCTCAGATATCAAGATTATGAAGTGGGGATGGGATGCATTTCAAGAAGTTACCTACTTACATCAGAGACAGTCTCTGCTTACATATATCGAAATCGCGCGAGTTCGTGTTGGCTCGATTAATCGAGTGCGTCATCGTTACGGTTTTAGCGTACAACATTATCTTAGCTGCTGAAAAGCAGGGCCGTGTCTATTGAAATTGGGTAAAAGTAAATTTTAATGATTAATATATATGTGATAAATAATAATTAGGTTCTATTTATGTTTTTTTTAATAATCCCAGGGGAAGCACTGCTTCCCTTGCTTCCATGGACCGACCGCCACTGCCCTGTATACATATTTCACAGTTGATAGATAATATTATATATAAATACATAGACTATTTTCTCTTTCCTACTATTTATACCTAATGATTTAGTTTGCGATGTTCTTTTTATATCTATTAAAATGAAGCATATCAAACAATGCAACTATACCTAACGTAAAGATTTTGCATAATGTAAATATTGATATGGACTATAAATATCACAAAGCTATGGGGATTTAGAGAAAATTTAAAGAACTAAATTGAGAAAACAAATCCGAATAAGTGAACTGGAAACTGCCGACGAGTGCAGTTCATCGATACCCTCCATTTCTGTCCCATCAGCGCATTCGAAAATGTTAGTAAACAAATTTTTTAGAGTGGTGATCTTAAAATATTCAAAGCATGTGGGTATCATTGGGAATTTTTAATTTTAAGAATATTTGGGCCTATGCATGCTAAGGATAGATAAATCCTCAAATGCTTGGATAAATCGTATTGGAGCACTGAATTAAGATTTAGTTTATTTTATTTCATTCAAAAATTCTCTAAAACATAGCGTCTAACTGTCATCAGACGAAAATATAATTGCTTAATTCTGCAGGGAATACCTAACAAAATACATGTATTCTAAATTATAGGCTCATAATTGGCCGTTAACTTTATAAATATTAATTAACGTCGTCAAAAATAGACTCAATTAATATGATGTCACTATATACACATGAAGTCAAACCTCAATTTAATTAAAACATTTACTTGCAAATATGAACCTCATACAATGATCTTAAAGTTAAGATGTAATAAGTTGTAAACATGCTATTGGTTTCTAATTTATTTCTGTGTACTGAGTATGGTATATGTAACCTCCGGTTCGTAAAACAACATGAAATTATAGTAGTGGGCGCAGGATTTGTCAAATTGTCAAGGCAGGTAGCAAGAAGTGCCGCAGGTGAACTCGGTTTCGTATTCGACACCAGGCGAGTAGATATTGGGTTCTTTGCTCGTGGGAACGTTTTGAAGACCGTGGGAACTTTCGTTTTTATCCATATCCACCCATTTTGACCGGTCGGTATACATCAAAGGAAGCCGCCGGCCGGCCAGGTGTCAAATGGCTTCCGCCATATGTGAACTAACTATCTGTACCAACCACTGTGGCTCCTGTACTAGAACCCCCCCCCCTACGACCCTCCCCCTTCCAGAGATCCTGGTCCTAGCACGAGGGCCCTAGATTAAGCAAAGCATGAAGCTGAAGTAGAGTCAGTAACTCAGGTTCTGCCACATCGCCCGAAAGCCTAAATTAAAGTTGCCGAACAGGAAAATCTGTATCGGCCGCACGTCGATAAAACCCCAGCACATTATCTACTAACATAAAAACACACTTGGTTTATCAACAAGACTGACATTAGCCTTTTTAAGATCAGTCTGGCGAAACCGAATGAATCATTGTGTTCTGTCAGGATGATCTTATCAACACTACAACTATAAACACAACAACTACACTCCACACACGGTTACGACATGCCTGTGGCGAGTAGAGGTTCCTGATATCACTTGTAAGACCTGCCGTCGGGCGTTGGAATCGTTCATGCACATATTTTCTGCATATCCCACATACGCGATTTCCGTCTACATCCATCGACATAACGTAGCATTACGAATACTATATGACCATCCGAGGTACTCGTATGGAGTAGACCAAACGCCAATGCTACCAAAATCCCCTGGGTACCTAATGGTAATGGTAATGGTAGTGGTGGGGGAGGCTGACGCCTGGCAAGTAGGCCACAGACGGGCCCTTTTACTAACCCCCAGCTGTCCCCTCAGCCATGTGTTTCTCTTGCTCCCTCATCGAATCTTTCCGACCTTCTGATGAAGGTCAGGATGTCACTCATTGCGAGGGAGCTCATCTCCCTCCCTTAGAAGCGCCTCAGAACCGAAGATACTGTGTCTCAGGCGCCCAAACACTTCACATTGTCCCAGGAAGTGGTAAGATCTCTCTTCATCACTCCTGCATCTTGGACATGTAGGGTCTTCCTCAATACCTATCAATGATAGATGCCTCCTAAGTCTGCAGTGGCCTGTCAGAACACCGATTAAGAGATTCAGAGTTTTACGACTCCATCCCAGCAACCAGGCCGATCTCGATTTGTTCAGCCCTGTCACAAAATCTCGGGTTTGCCTGCAGGCCCTGTTGGTCCTCCAGTGCGTCCTCAGTGTCTCGTGGGCCCACTCATTGAGGGCAGTTGTGACCTGCCTTCTTGAAATACCTAACATAGGCTCAGGCCCGTGACAGGGTTCCTCGGCTCCGAGTTTAGCCAATTCATCGACCTTCTCGTTGCCTGGAACTCCCATATGTCCCGGGACCCATACGAGTCTCACTTGTTTATGCCTGGCCAGCTCTTCTAGGGCATCCCCACACTCCTGGACGAGAGCTGATCTCGTCCTGGGGAGCACACCGCCTTTAGAGCAGCCTGGCTGTCGGAGCAGATGTATATTATCTGTTCCGCCCCATTCCTAACCTCAGCCCTACCTGCCACCGCTAGGATGGCGTAAACCTCTGCCTGGAAGACCGTGGTGTACGAGCCTAGAGCAAAGCTCTCCTGTACTTCTTTGCCTTCCAGATATATTCCCGCCCCGGAAGACGGTCTAGTGGCCAGCCGAGATCCGTCTGTGTAACACACCAGAGAGTCCGGACGGAAGTCAATTCTTCCTTCACTCCACTCCTCCCTACTAGGAAGAGTGAGAGTGTAATTCCTTTCCAACCTTAGCTGATCTTTCGCTTCTCTCACCTTCAGGACAGAGAGAGGGATTTCCCTCTCCGTCAGTCCAGCAATTGCTGCGTGACCTTCAGCTCTGCCTGAACACTGCCAGCTCCCAGAATCCCGCATTCTCAGATAGGCCGCCATAGCCTCCCTCTTTATCCACGAGGGAAGCGTTGGCAGGCCTAGCAGAACCTCATTAGGCAGGCTAGTCTGGGTACCTAGGTAGAATCCGGTGTTTTTTTTTCAAACTAAATGTTGGCCTGTTATGTTTATACAATGTACTAATACATTAATTTTTTTAGAGCCAAATTGTGCACAATAAATGAGGCAGTAAAAGAAAACTATGAATATAAATAGAAAAATTAATGAGGAACAAAATTATTGTTATATTTGTATAATCGATCAGGCAGTGTACGTTTATAAGACTAGTAAAAAGATTCAGTAATATGTCGCATTTTTTTCTCTGATAAAAAAGAACAGTTTGCTGCTAGACGAGACGTAGTTCTTTACTTTAGATATACGTTTTTAGGAGTGCCATTTTCAGTTCTTACCCAGTGCCATCATCACAGATTCGGGGCGCATGCTGGGAACTATATCTCCATTGGGAACCCCGAGGCCGTTTGGATTAGCCACTAAATTTATATTTCAATCGTAAAAAACATTTACGCGGTGTGCATTTAAACGATAGATGAAACTTTTACACTGTAAACATTTTATATTTCTTGTAAAAATTGTTATTGAACGCGAGTAATACTTCGGAATGGCTATTTTCACGTTACAAAATATATTACTGCAAACAAATACTTATTCCTGAATTGAAAATGAGATAGGGTGGACATTTTATAATATTAGATTATATTGTTAAAGTTATGAATAATGGGGTATCTAAATACCCCATTATTCATAACGAACTAAAGCTTACCATTTTTCAATTAGATGTCGCGGCTATGTTAATTTTCTATTATTTTCTATGATACAATGCACCAAACATTTAGTGGGAATAAAAAAAATTTAACATAAATGCATAAATTAGTTGGTCCACTATTCCGACAAATTCACAAAAAGGTTTACATCTTTTCTAGGAATTTAAGCGAAAAAGTTGGTTGTATGTAGAGACTACCCCCACTCAGCTATGACCGTATTGGCTTAATTGATATGGGGTGTTATATACATTACCACATTGTTTTGTTAAATTCATTTCCTCTTTTCTCTCAATGACGTTATGTATTTTTTAAGCATCTCTTCTTGTTTTTTACATTTTATTTTTATTTGTAATATTCATTATTAGGTGGGTGTTGATGGGTTTTCGTGTGTGGGTGATTTTCGTGGTATTTCAGTTTCTGTTTGAAAGTGTTCATCATCAGGTAGTTTTTTTATTTATATTTTTGGATGATTTAATCGTTTCATGTGGGCATTCTTATAATTATTTAATTTCGGTCTTAAAGGTTTCATCATCGGGTGGTTTTTAATTATTATATTTTGGAAGATTTAATCGTTTCATGTGGGTATTTTTATAATTATTTAATTTCGATCTTAAAGGTTTCATCATCAGGTGTTTTTTAAATTATTATATTTTTGGATGATTCAATCGTTTCATGTGGATATTTTTACAATTATTTAATTTCGATCTCGGTTTCATCTTTAGGTGTGTTTTTTTAAATTATTATATATTTGGATGATTCAATCCTTTCATGTAGGTATTTTTATAATTATTTAATTTCGATCTTAAAGGTTTCATCATCAGGTTTTTTTTAATAATTATATTGTAGGATGATTTAATTAATTTACTATCGGATGGTTTTTGTGGAAATTTGGTTTTGGTCATGAAGGTTTCATCATCGGGTGATTTATGTGGTGACGTAGTTTCGGTTTTAAAGGCGTCATTATCAGGCGGATAAAGGTTTTATCTTATGTAACTAAAATTTGCCTTTTTATTTTTTTTTTGATAAATTTATAAAAATGATATTTTGTAAACTGTTATAGTTTCCATGTTCTCTGTTATGGCGTTCGATTGTTCGTTAATTTTTTATATAAGATTATTTTTTAAAAACAAATTAAGTTCCTTTTCTTGGTAAAAGTTTAAAATATAGAGTGGAATGAAAAATAATAACTGACAATTTTTTTTTCCTAATTATTATTTACTAACTTTTACAAATTTTATCACAGATAAGTATCACATATATCTTTTTAAACAATTATTTTCCCGGCTATTTGCCAAAACGCTGAAAGTTGGATTACAAAAAAAAAGATAAAAAAGATCTCCAAAGAGTATCCTAATAATGTAAAAGTCTAGAACCTGTCTGATCAAGGATTACTTTGCGAGCCCAAAGAAGACAATACAAAATTTTGTTTTTTTCAGAAAATCTCAAAAACGGACCCAGGTAGCCGTGACTTCTTAACAGATTCGGAATCAGCATAAAATTTGCTAAAACTTACCCTATTTAACTGACTTTGCAGCTTTTACAGTTTTCGAGATCCCTCAAAACAACAGTGAGATATCTTCAAATCGATTTTAGATATGAGGAGCGACTTTCCATAAATGACTACGCCGATGAAGTTGGTGAACGGCTGACGAATATCCATGAGCTGGTACGAGACCAAATCGCCATAGCAAGTGATCGCATGAAGGCTCGTTATGATCTTAAGGCGAATTCAGGAGGATTCCAGGCGGGAGATCGGGTTTGGCTATATAACCCACAACGAAAAAAGGCAGGTCCCCGGAGCTTCACCCTCCTTGGGAGGGACCATACACAGTCAGCCGAATAAACGACGTCATATACCGAATTCAGCAAAGTCCAAAATCAAAGATGCAGGTGGTGCATATAGAGAGACTAGCCAAGTATGCAGAAAACAATGAATTGCCTGATCGGGACGTTTAGGTTTATGGAGGCTGCAGTGTTAGGCCACTGGACTGTGTAGACTGATTAGATGAGATTAGAATTGTACGATAACGGCCGGGAATGTTTTGGATAGTTCTAGATCGTGTGAATGGATTTATAAATAAGACACACGGTAGGCCGAGACTCAGTTTTAAGTTGAAAGTGAAAGAGTAAAGAAGAAATAAGATAAAGACTTAAAAGTGTTTAATTGTGATTATAATTAAGACTGTCATTAATCTATTGTTGTTAATTATTAATTAGTTAATAAAGTAGTGTGTAAGTGTTATCTGGACTTTCAATCAACGAATCAACGAGTAGAAGTGTTGTCTGTGGGGATAGTGAACACGTAACAACAATAACAATTTTAGATTATAACTATTTTAAATGACATGTGACATAATTGTTCTGAAGCAAAGTAAACAAGATGAATATAAAATGTTTATCCTAACAACAAACCTACTTTCTAAGGGCTAAAGATGGTGTACATAGAGAAACGCATATTCCCTTGAAAATTAGTTGTTTTAAAAAAAGAAAGTCTGTAATATCTGTCTGGAGTTCTAAAGAGTTTGGGTCATATCCGCTTATGATTAATCCCAGCAGTAAACAAACAGAACTTTGAAATGACATTGTTTCCGATGACAGCCGTCGACAGAGCATCCGGGAATGCACTCCAGTTCCGGTACTAGAAAAGCATAGTTACACACGGCGTGGGGACGCGTAACTCTATTGGGGATATGAAAGCCATTTGTATTACTTAGCCTGGCGATAAAGCTGCGGCTCGGGATAGCTTCACAATTTTCACCAGTATTAAACATGATTTGTGACAACGCTTGCAGTTACACAGGCCGTTACTACTCATCTACCGGCCTTTTTATTATAAAACGACTATGTGGAAAAGTATTATTCCAAGGATGTAATGACACAGTTCTTTGAAAATGCTATTTGAAATTCCTGGAAGACCCACAACCAGAGACGTACATGTGATTTTCGTATAACAGTGCAACGTCCTGATACAGCCAACACTCAAGAACACATTTATGGCCTAATCGTTCAAATAGCACGAAATTGAAAATAATCGGTTAAATGATTTTTTGATAACCACTTAGTCTCGATATATTTCCGCTACCAATGCTAATCACCGACGCCTGTAGGTAAGCACATAAATCAAGCTGGGCATAAAATTGCTCATACATTGACGTCACATAATGCTTACAATTATGGTCTATCAAATTGCTTAACATTTATTTTTGTTTTACGGAAGACAGCAACGACTCGGATATCTTACGAGAGAACATTTGCCTAAGTAACATGGCTTCCATGCTTTCTTCCAACAAACATCTCCTTCGTTGTGTCAATACAATTGTATTAGCATTCAGCGTCTACGGAAGTAATATTTGCAAACTTAAAAAAATTGTAATTTATTTACTCCACCTGCTCGGTGAAGTAGTTGGTTAGAACGTGCAATGACAAGTGCGACTAGATAATCTCTCTATAGCAGCTGTGGGTTCGAATCCTACAATCCTAGAATGGTTGTGTGTCCGCGTTTTTGCATCAGTGTATCCTCGCCTGTGCAGTTCGGCTTTGCATTCGGGGGTGGTCTAATTATTGTGGTATTTATTTATCATTTATTTATTAGTTATTATCTACAGGATGTTTTTCGTTAAGGCACTGATTAATAAAGCAAATTTTCGTATAACTCAAATTGTCTTGTAACACATCATTCTATCACTTACTTACTCGTATACAGAGGGTATCTTTATAAGCTTGTAGTACATTTACTACGTTTTCACGAATGTTTAAAGATTGTACTAAATGAATAATAGTGACGTATTTCCTAGTTTACATATAATACTGTTCAGTACTACAGTATAATTGTCACTTATTACGATTATATCCACTTGTTCTTATGGCTTATTGAATAATTGTTATTGGACCTCTAAATTGGCTTATGATGAGTCACCGAGATTCTACTGTAGAAAAATTTTTATACCTTGCAGATACTGGTGATTACAGAAATCTGCTTCAAGCCTGGTTGTCCATCTCGTTAAAATTGATTAAGGAGGAAGCGGAATGCAAAAAGTAAACCGACCGGAAGCTTTTAGTGTGTCAAATATTCTTAACATGGTAGTCGAGTGGGTAAAGCACCCATAGCTATTTACTCTGTAACGAAGGTCGATGGTTCCATTCCATTCTATCAAGTTAAAAATTTTATTTGTAATTTGTTTCGGACAAAGATGGGAGTTGGAATTGTCGATACCTCAGCCTACCTTAACTTGTAATAGTTGCATCAGTATCAAAAAACGCGGATCTCTTCTAAATAACTGTTATATCACCAGGAGAGTCTTTGTTTAGTTCTGGCGCTCAGTAATGTCTGCCTCAAGATATTTTCAGGTTGCATCATATTTACGGAACGTTGTTGCGAAACTGATATTAAACAGTTGCATAGAAGTGACACAAATTACTTAAATATTTTACCCTATCTGCAAACTATGTTTCATACAACTAATATAATAGAGACTGTCTTTGATATATGAAACAATTCCATATTGTACATAAAATGGGTGTGGCTTCACTTTGATTATTAATACGAAATGGAGTCCACACAAATTCTATAGTATTGAAAATATAATCATACACATTCGCCAGAGGGAAGGGGTGAGATTTTAAATTATATTGACGGAGGTATTGTACTGTAAACTTATATAAAATACTATACAAAATAAACGTGCCCTTCGAAATCTTTATATTTTAATAATAATTTAATGGAAATAAAATGAGTTTTTTTCTCTACAATTTGAAACTGCGCATTTATGGTACATTCATCAATACTGTTTAAAATATCAATTCATCAAACGTGATTTTAGGGAAGCATATAAGGAACAAATCAAAGATCTACTTTTGGATGCAAAGTCTACGCCAAGAAGCTCAGCTCAAGAAGATAGTAGCAGTAGACGCCGGAAAATAGCTGTAGACTATTTGCCAATGTTGCCAGATAGCTGGTAATTAACAAAATCTACGATACATCGATTGTCATCTAAAATGGGACAACCATGTATTTAACATAATAAAAAAATTGAGATGCATATTTCCAAAGTTCAAATATCTAAAATATTTCCTAGAAGAAAGTCACCTAAAAAAAGTGTATTACCCTTTAGCACAACCGCACTTAAGTTACGGGATCATCGGTTGGGGGGTGTAACCAATATTTACCTAAAAAAATTTGAAGTTATCCAAAAATGGATACTGAAAATCATATATAACAGGGGTTTTACCAATTCATCCGATGCTCTTAACACTGAAAGTGGCGTCCTCGACATTCGACAACTTTTTTGCCTTAATATAATGCTCTACTTTGGAAAATACAAAAATAAATTGATTAGAATCAATGATGTCTATGATACTCGTGGAAAAGAAACATCGGTGACGCAACTTAAAATACTAAAAACTATCAAAAATGCTTCATATATCTTGGTCCTAGAATATATAATATCTTATCTGACTCTGTTAAACATCAATTCTACAGACAGTTTTAAAGCTAAAACAAAAAAGTGGATCATTAGTAAACAAAGAAGCTATGTTCATACATTGATAGATATAAAAAACAATTAGTTACCTACTGTTTGATCATTAAAAAAAAAAAAGGAAAAAAAATTTAGATATAACAACCTTCTAAACTACCCACAAGCCTCTCTCTCCTCTCTTCACTCATCACGCTTCACTCTTCATTTTTCATTCCACATTTTATTTGCATTTCAAATTATATTTTAAAATTTTTATTACCTTTTTCTTTTTCTTTTTTTGTTTACGTGTATGTGTATATATGTATGATGTATGTATATATGTGTATATATGTATATGTGTATATGTATGGATATGTGTGTATATATGTATATATATACATATTATATTATTTTATTCTTTCTCTTATTTAGCATTTATTTGTATTTTTTTTGTTAGTTATTTTAAGTGTTGTGACATAACCTTCTTCTTTTCTACACAAGATCAGATGTGTCACTTTGACGCCCAACACTACCGCGGTGCTCACGGTATGGATATCTCGGGCGCCAGTTTCTGTTTAGAGTGCAGAAACACCACTTTACTCTATCGGCGGGACGATAGAGGCCGGGCAACTACAGTGAAGAAACGGATAAGCCAGGGGTCGGGAAAAGGTAACTTACACACTACAGTTAATGAAACGACTTTCATTCAATATATTTACATTTATTCTACCCACTAAATATTATTTACACTATATATACATCTTAGTAACTACAACTTGTTCTACAAGCGGCATTTATGATAGGCGAGCGGGGACAGTAAGCGGACGTACAAGCGGTGCGACACGGTAATACGATGATTAAGCAGTGAGAAAGGTGACCAACAATAACTAATCGGCCATAAGCAGACGGCGGATGGATACCAGGAGGGGAAGCAAGCGCCAATACAAGCACACTATGACTATCTATGGCGGTTATTTACTATGGCTTGGCTGATGGATGATTCCGGACTTATGATAAGCCGAATCTAGTACCTCCAAGTCACCCTGCAGAATATGACGTGCTCAGGTCGCCTGGAGGACACGCGGTTACGAAAGTACCTCCAAGTTACCCTGCAGAATATGACGTGCTCAGGTAGCCTGGAGGACACGCGGTTACAAATGAGAGTACCCCCAAGTCACCCTGCAGAATATGACGTGCTCAGGTGGCCTGGCGGACCCGCGGTTACGAACGATACCTCCAAGTCACCCTGCAGAATATGACGTGCTCAGGTAGCCTGGAGGACACGCGGTTACGAAAGTACCTCTAAGTCACCCTGCAGAATATGACATGCTCAGGTGACCTGGAGGACACGCGGTTGCAAATGATAGTACCCTGCAGAATATGACGTGCTCAGGTGGCCTGGAGGACACGCGATTAACGCGGTTATGGTTCCAACCTTTAGCCGCTCTCTCGTTCTATGGAAGGTTATGAGGCGGATACGTCTTTGCGCTCGCGAACCCCACGGACGGGGCGGTCGCGTTTTACAAACTCTAAACAACGGAAAATACTCACCAGCCAAGTAATACCTTTTATTTACCAAACCTTTATCAAACCTTGATACCTACTTCCGTATCCTGGGCTGCTTCCTCTCTGGAGCGGTCGATGTCGGCACGTCTGGTCGGTACTGGCCGCAGCAACGTACTGTCCTGGACGCTCTGAAAAATCCTCAAGCTACTAAACACTGCCAAAAGCAGAAGTAGGAGGACGCGGTAGTCATGCGCGGAATATTGCGACTACGTCACCTTTTACGGACTTACAATTAGAAAAATTCGCAATCAAATTCATATACCCATGTACCTCTATACTCACAAGATTACCTACTGTGCTGGTCGGCGTGATGCTTCGGTCAACGGCCAGACGGGAACTGATTTGTTTGTTTCCAGTCTCGGGGTCCTTCACGGTAGGGCGGGCACAGGAGTGCCGCGGACAATATGCGCGAATCGTGTTTCGCGATTCCCGTACTGCCTGCAGCTCGGCATATTTGGAATGTTTATACAAACGGATCAATACTACCTATCTTATAATTAACAATTATACTATTATTAATGAGCAACTGACAATACCACTATTAAGGGAGCAGTACTACAATGTTTAACATATCTTTTGAATCAGACAAATAGCACCTAATTACATAATTTAATTCTATAAAATAATCACTTCGTTACAGTGTTATGTATCTATTTGTTTACATTATTCTTATAGTTAGATTAATAAGTAACCTTATCTACACCCACGACAAAGTCTCTGACTTTGTGGGGTTATCAATGTTTATTTTGGAAATATTATACACACTTGTGAATTATAATTATATTTATGGAGGAATTTTCAGTTTCAATTTTCAAAAAACATTATTATGTATTATATTATATTATTATGTTAATTGAGTGTCAATTTCTGTTTCTACTTTTTTTAATACTTCCGTGCGAATCAAGACCATGTGATTTTTTTCATTTTAGTTCTTTGATAACTTTCCAGACCTCTGTCTCATTTGTCGGGTGTAGGTACATCGTGTTTCGATGTTATTTTCGACAAAGCTCCCCGGTAGAACTTTTATTTTGTTTGCATAATATGTTTCTCCCAAGTCGATGTAGTGCTGGTTAAATGTGTTTGCTATTTGTTTTTATTTTCTGTAATATTTTTATCTGTTAATCTAATTTTAGATATTTGTCTTAGGTTCCAATTTACTACAAATATTATTTACACACTTCCAAAGAGCCTTGGGTGAGTTTTTGTTATTGTTTATCATAGAATTAAAGTAATTTTTTTTGTTTCGCCTTTTGTATAGACCGGTTTAATTTATTCTTGCTATCTATGTATGCGTTTGATAAGTTTATATTATTTGGATCGTTTTGTAATTTTGGGTACAATTTATTTTTTTCATTTATAGATTTTACGAGTCCAGAGGTTATCCATTGTTTCCGGTGTATATCTTTGTGATTTATTTTAATTTCATTGGTGATTTTTCTAATATGATGTTTTAATGTTTTGATAAATATATCTGTCGTTAGATCTATATTATTTTCATGATACATGTCGTTGCATTTTTCCTATCGTAAATCCGATTTGATTTTAGCATAATTTATAAATTCTTTATTTATGATGTTTTCCTTTGTAGCTGTATTATTTCTTTCTTACATGTCGATTTGGAAACTCATAGCAATAGGATAATCATCTCTGATATCATATTCAAAGATATGAGACTTTATATTATTATCATTTTATGAAAAAGTGACCTAACCATGTTTCACTTTACGGATGAGTTTGTTTCATTAATATATGATATAAATCCATGAGCACTCAATGTATTTTTTATTGTTCAATTTAATCATTATTTGAAAATAAATCTATGTTAATGTCTCCCATTATAATGTGCATGTCATTTTTTTTGTGTTTGATATAAATAACTTTTATAGAGTAATTAATAATATATTTGAATTGTGTGTTCCTAAACAAATTTCTCGGCCTAGAAAATATCCATCGTGGTTCTCTAAAAATATAATTTCTGATATAAAACACAAAGCTAAACTATTGAAAGAATATAACCGTACTAAAAACGATAACACGCTCGTCAATTTCAAATTTCTTCCCTCAAAAATTAAGAAAGATGTTAATATGGCATATAAAAGTTTTTTAAATAACATTCAAAACAATATTCGTTGCGATCCTCAAAAGTTTTGGTCATATGTTAATGGTAAAAGGTGTGTTAATTCGTTGCCGGACACATTCAGATTCACTGATTTCAGCCAACCTGCAGACATTGCAAATGCTTTTGCGTCCTTCTTTAAATCTAGCTTTTCTTCAAATATCTTAGTTGTTCCTGATGAGTACGGTAATGTTACAAATAATACCTTCTCCCTTGGACATTTTTCCGAAAATGAAGTATTTGATATTTTAAAACTAATCAAACCTAAATTTACCTCTGGTCCTGACGGCATACCTGCTTTCATCTTACGCGACTGTGCTGTAGTGTTTGCCTGTCCTCTTATGAAAATCTTTAACCTTTGTTTAAATTCCAGCACATTTCCAGATGTGTGGAAACATTCTAGAATTTGTCCTGTTTTTAAGAAAGGCGATAAAAACTCTGTGATTAATTATAGACCTATCACGATTATCTCTAACTTTTCCAAGGCTTTTGAAATGTTACTGCATAAAGCAATTTATGCTAGCACTCATGGGTTAATTAGCGACTTTCAGCATGGTTTCATGCAGTGCCGATCTACCACTACTAATCTTTTTTGCTTGACACAGTACATTTCCGAATCTGTGGATTCTGGTGGACAAGTTGACGTCATCTATACAGATTTTAGTAAGGCGTTCGACAGTCTTGATCATGGTATTCTTTTGTATAAACTTAAGCAGTTTGGTTTTTCAGATAAACTGTCTAAAACTTTTTTCATCATACTTGCAGTGCGGGCGCCAATACGTGGAATACCGTGGTTTCAAGTCTGGCGAATTCATTGCTTCATCTGGTGTACCACAGGGTTCCATACTTGGGCCTCTTCTTTTCGTTATTTTTATCAATGACATTGTAGATATGAGTGACGTCAATTATCTTCTGTATGCAGATGATTTGAAAATTTATTGTGATATTAATTCTATCTGCGATTCCCTTCAATTGCAAATAAATTTGAATAAAATTAATGACTGGTGTCTAAAAAATAACTTGGCACTGAATGTGCAAAAGTGTAACGTTCTGTCTTTCACAAAAAAAGCCGAATCGTATATTTACAATTATACACTCAATAATATGCCTCTAAATAGAGTAACTGAATTTAAAGACTTAGGAGTTATTTTTGATTCAAAGCTGAGCTTTAATTTTCATATTAATGCTGTTGTACTTTCTAGTTACAAAAACCTTGGTTTCGTTATAAGGCATTCACGAGGGTTTAATGACACTGACGTTTTATTTTTACTATTTAATTCTTTTGTTCTGTCTAAGATAGAATATGCTAGTATAATTTGGAATCCTGGGTATCAAACATATAGTAATAATTTAGAAAGTATACAACGCAAATTTTTAAAGTACGTATCCTTTAAGATTGATGACATTTACCCAGTTATTGGAGCGCCACATGAACAACTATTAACTAGGCATAATATGTTGAGTCTAAAAGATAGAAGACAAATGCATTCTCTTATATTCTTACGTAATATTATTCATAATAAGATTGACTGCCCTTCTATTTTAAGTCAACTTAATTTTAATATTATCTTAGGCACACTGCCACTTTCTATTTACCAACACCAAGGACCAATTTACTTAAATTTTCACCTTTATTTTGTTATGTAACAATTATCATTCCGTTCAAGATAATTTGGATATTTTTATCTGTAGCATTAACTCGATTAAAAAGCTATTTGTAAGAAGTAATATAAGTGCTGTTTAATGTATTTCTTTTTTTGCTGCTGCAAATGCATTGTAATAATTGTCAATTTTCAATTGCCAATTTATTTTTTTTTGTAATTATTATTATTACTTTTATTTTTTTTCTTTTTGTTAATTATGCTGTATTCCCATCCTATAATTAGTATGCAAATACTGTTGGATGGTGTATCTGAAATAAATAAATAAATAAATAACGTAGTAGCTGGGTAATAAAGTTTTTGGTGCATGTGCTGGGTGAGCGGTATTATTGCAGTTACTATAACTTTTTTATTTTTTTAGGATGTTTAGTTGTAGGGCTTTTATTTCCCCAATGTTAATAATATTATAATTGTGTTGTATATTTACTTTAATAAAGATAACTACACCATCGATCCTATTTAAATGACCCTCATATAAAACATTATAGCCATAGAGGTTAAATACGTTTGGATCATATACAAGGTGAGTCAATAGTGTGTTCTCCTTCGATAACCTTTGAACCATTAGTGATACAACAATTTATTAAATATAAAAGATTTTTGGGTCGATAAGATCTATCATATAAAATTATTGCGAAATCTACAGGGTGCTTAAATTTTCTGTTACACACAAAATATATATATTTTTTTTAATGGAACAACCTGTATATTTTGTCACTATTTTATTAAATGAGAAGAGTATTATACAGTGTTATTTTGTTTTTTGGATTTGCATGCAACGTTGCCAAGTTGTTTAACATTTTCTGGAAATTTAAGGATTTATAAGGGTCCGTTTAATAATTTTAATTTACCTACGAAAACAAGCTAGGTAAGCAAATATTATACTATTCTTAGTTCATACTACACGCTAAGTATTAGTACCTTTTTTTACATTCTTCTATTTTACAGAATTTCAATTGGGAAAAACTCTGTTTTTTTAAAAGGAACACCCTGTATTTTTTTACGTCGTTGGATGCCTTCTTCAAATTGCTTTCTTTTTTCTATAATACTTCCTATACCTAACTGTTGAAGTTTTCGAGAAAATTAAGGTTTTCTCTTTAACCTTGCGATCATAGTAAAAATTAATATAATTTTATCAAGAATGACTTTGGAAAAACAAAAACTGCGGTCAGGCGAAAAATTATTTTCTATAAAATCGTAAAGGAAACAGTAAAAGTAGCAAATTTATTGAACTTGAAAGATAAAATTTACACTTCACCTTAGGTGTGTACATAACAAAATAAAAGTGTAATTTTGAACGTGAACAGTAAATAGATGAGAAAAAAATAAAACAAGTTACAACATATGCTCAACGTGATCTCCTAGTTATAAATTACAAATTCTGACTCTATGATGAAATGAGTCACTTACATTTTGCAACATGTTAGGCGTGATGGTGTCGAACGCTAATCGAATTCTTTGCTGCATGTCTTCTCTTGTAGTTGGTGATATTTTGTACACTAATCCTTTAATGTACCCCCACAAAAAAGGTTCAATTTTGTCAAATCTGTTACTACTACAGAACGCTGTGAAGAGCCTTAAATCTGCCCCTGAATTTTAACATTTTAAAGTAATTTCATTACGGTGGTGTGAAGGGCACGTGCTTTCACCTAAATTACCCTGGTTCAACACCGTATTCCCATGTATTCGACAAAATTTTCAAGTGTGGGGTGTTATGGTACGCAAGCACTGATAAGCTTATATCCTGGCGTCGTTGATTGGCCTTGGTAGTGGAAATAGGACGACGTTTAAAATAAAAAAATCAAAAATAATTTTCTAATTTTTATATTCTTTTAATCTTATCTAGGTCAAACAATTTTGAATATATAAAAAAATTAACTCATAATTTTTCGTGTGGCTCTAATTTTACTATTTCTTCTGAAGCTTTCCAAGCTGCATTGCATAATTTCTCATCATAAGCTTTCGAAGGCTTAAATGTAGGTTTCGTCTCATAAAAAAATTTTCCTGTCGTATCCTTCACTTCATTTGCACAAGCTAAATAAATTGCAGTTTGAGCCCCTTCCTCAGGTGTCTGTAAAATATAAATTAATTATTGTTAACGTATTTGTTTATAATCGCACTCGGAAAAACCGATTATAAAGATTTTTACCTGCCTATAAATTTATACATCAATGACAAAATTATCATCGCCGCGGTGATATTAGAGAGGTCATAAAATACGTTTTTGATTAAACAGGGTGATTCTTAATTATGGTAAAAAAAATTTAACCACATGTAGAGGAACGAAAATTAAGGATCTCTATTTTTTTCGTTTTGAAATTTTTCGATTTTTAAGAGTAATACAACACGGAAAGAAAACTATTCTATATCAAAGTAATCGATTATTCTTAAATTTTTATACTTGCCACTAGAAAAATATTATTTGTCATAATAAATTATTATTGTTTCAATAATATACTGATTATAAACCAAGAACATATATTTTTGAGTTCATTAGCGCAAGTCTTTAAGTCAATATAAGTTTTATTCCTTCGATGTATAAGTATGTATTAAATATACTCTTAATAGTACACTTCTTTCGAGTACTGTTAACCGTGAGAGTAAGTATAAGGACATCTTGAAGTAAATTCTTATTTAAATGTTTTTCTTGACATAAAAATACTACTCTTGGAATGAAACTACAAACAACTTTGCTGGATGAATTATAAATACTATTAATCCAATAACTGTTACCCTTGATTGAATACTTGCTAATCTCAATGTGACGTGTTAAAACAAGTGTATCGCGCAGTAGTGGGAGGTAGAAAACTATGCCTTTGCCAAACAAAGACGACATACCTTACCTACTACGCGTGATACATGTCGATTATTATGAAATAATTTATATTTATAAAGTTACACTTGAAAATAAAGTATATAAATAGTATGAACTGTGAAATAGAAGTTAATGAGTCTACGATGGAAGAGCTATTAGCAACTTGGGAATTAATTGGAGTTCTTAATTTCAATATTCGAAGTTTAATAATTCTGATTTTACTGCATGCAAGCTATTTTAATTATGTTATACTTTACAAGAAATGAATACACAACGTCATATATATTGTAGAAAGATATTCATCTGAAGTTTAATGATTGTGTATAAATTTCCCAAGTTATTTTTTGCTTGTGTATTATATCCAATCTATAGTCAAGATCTGAGGGTGACTGGTAAGTCTGCTTATTCCTTTGAGGATAGGTTAGTAGAACTCATTTGCAATTGATTTAGAGATCTAATAGTTTCTGAGAAATTTTATTTTTAAAATAAAAAAATAAAACTTTCTTTAATATTTCAGTTTCCTGCGTTAGTTTACATAGTTATGTAATAAAAATTAGGTTAAATACTTTAATAATATAAAAAGTCGGAAAAAAAATTTCAATCCAATCGGACATTCATAAGAATTTATTTTTAAAACTGTGCAAATCATTTAAAAACGTCTATACTTTATATATTACTTTTCGAATGAGGTTCATATGAAGTTTTAAAAACTATATTTTACTTCCATAAATAATACAAAAATACTAGGTGCAGATAGCTCGTCCATTGTTTTAAAATTAAGGAGATACAGGGTGTTTCGAAAAACATGTACCATTGCTTAAATGGAGACTCTACACTAAAAAATAAGACAAATATACCTAATTCCTATCAACATAGGTCCATTTTTGCTTCGTTTCTGAGATATTGAAGTTTTATTATTCTTTACGTTAACTGTAAAAAATATATACGCCACTGATTTTTTAGTTTTTGATGGCCCAGTTATGTAGAAAGTTAATTGCCGAATAAATATCACCTCTTGACGTTTTTTAGATATCGACATCGTGTAGAAGATAAATGCAATTTTTAAAGTCTTTTTAAGTCTATTAAAATAATAATAATAATGCTATTAAGTACCCTACATAAAAAAATTTATTTATCTCCTACATGAAACCTAAATCTAACAAAAATCAAGAGATGACTTCTTTTCAGCAATTAACTGTCTATTAACTGTGCTATCTAAAACTAAAGAAGTCAGTGATGTATATATTTTCTTTACAAAATTAACCGATATAATAATAAAACCTCAACATTCTGAATTTCAAGTACGAAACAGCAATGAACCCATGTTGATAGTAACTGTTAGTCTTATTTTTGAGTGAGAAATCTCCGCTTAAGCGATGGCACATGTTTTTTGAAACATATAAGGGCAAGGGAAGTTTCTAAAAAAAAAATATATCTCAAAAACTGTTAGGTTTTGCTTTATTCATATTAATAAATCAATTGCAACTGAGCTCTACTAACATCCCTTGAAAGAAATACGGCGTCTTACATGCACCCTGATGTGTACCTATATATAACATTATTAATCAATGACTTTCTGAAGTCATTGATATTAATTTATTATCAGTTAAAGTTCTTTGTTCTTGCCAAAAATGCTAAGCTAAAATATTAATTATTATGTATTTTAGCTGCCTATGCCATACCTGTTTGAAAGTTCGAGCATACTTTTCTATTATAGTTAGCTATAATGATTTGTTTAAATTATTTAATCTTTAATAACATAAATAATTGTTTTCTAGGTCAAGAAAATTAATTAACGTTGGACAATTTACTGGAAATTTCAGAAGAACAGATTATAGAACTTATTACTCAAATCGGAAAAAGAATAAAATTTATAAAACACTTACAAGCACATAAAGAAATAATGTGCCTTCCTGTGGTAAATTTGAAGTCTCATATACAGTGTGTTCACGAATGGACGTATACTTATAACATTTTTTGTTTTTGGTTTCTTAATAAAACATCATTCTTCGTAAAAACTTCTTCTAATTCTGAAAAGTCCTTAGCCCATCCCAGAAATTCAAATTCGATTCAAATAATGTATCAGTTTTATTTAAATATTATCTGAACGTTATTTGTGGCATTCTCTAAATTTTTCCATTGCTTTTTTTGGGATTTACTACCACATGAATAATTTACTTGTTTATCTAATTAAGAGAACTGCATCTTTCTTTAAACAAATTTTTTAAAACATCAGATTCTGGCTGCAAGTATAAATTTTATTACAAAAATGTTAACCCTAGAAGTAGGTATTATAAAAATTCAGAACATTAGATACGATGAGTTAAATTCTTTGGTAAGATCATAGTCACCGTGAAAAAAAAAACAGAAGATATGGCGGTGAACGTTCCAAGTAGTCAAATAAAGAATAAGTAAAAAGTGAGCTGCGGTGTTTATTAATTACAATTTCAATTTTAATTACGAATTATTTTTTCTGTTATAAAATGGATAATTATTCTTTTATCGAATTTACAGATATGCATTTTGTGTATGAAAAATGTAATGGAAATTCATTGATATAAAAACAGTATAATGCACGATTGTATCCAGGGAGAAAAGTTCCCTCCAGTAGATTCTTTTCCACTATTCACCGCCGTTTAAGAGAGACTGGGTCATTTAAAAAACAAAATAGAGACAGCGCTGGCCGTTGCGCAAGAATAGGAACTATACAATTAGAAGAAAGGTTATTGACGACTGTTGAGCAAGATGATTCGATAAGCACACGAAGAATTGCTATGCAAGAAAATGTACCTCAGTCAACAGTTTGGAGGATTCTGCATATATAACAACTATATCCATTCCCATTGCATATTGTGAAAGTGCAAAAGCTTTTATCCGGGAATTATGAGAAAAGATTAAATTTTTGTAGATGGATTTTGCAAAAAAATGAGGGAAGCTAATAGTTTCCTATCAAACATTTTATTTAGCGGTGAATCCACTTTCACTAAAAATGGTATACTGAATTCACGCAATAGGCGTCCTTGGGCTGACGAAAATCCAAAAAAAATTGTAGTAAAACATTCTCAGGTACAATTTAAAATCAATTACTGGGCTGATATATTAACCAATAGAATCATTGGTGCATTTGAGTTTCCAAATAGTTTAAAAGGCGGGAACTATTTAAATTTTTTATATAATCATCTGTTGGAACTACTCGGTGATGTTTCATATAATCAAAAAGTAATTATATGGGTTATGCACGATGGCGCCCCACCATGTTATTCTTTATCAGTGAGGCAATGGCTGCAGGAAAATTATCCCAACAGGTGGATCGGTCATGGTGCAGAAGCACCCAAAAAGTGGCCACCTCGTAGCCCTTATCTAAATCCCCTAGATTCTTTTCTTTGGGGAACCTTAAAAGAAATAGTCCATAATTATCCGGTTGTAAGCCAAGAGTGCTAGATAATATCAACAATATGAAATTTTCATAGAGATCTTGGATAAAATAAAATAAAATTAAAAAAAAATTAGACTGTGTATAAAGCAATGGAGGATATTTCGAAAAAAATCTAGCTCAGCAGACAATGTGTCAATAATTTGAATTAGAATTTAAAATTTAACTTAATATTATTAGAATTTAAGCGTATTTAATATTCTGAATGTTAATGTTACTTTTAGCAGTTATCTTTTTTAAAACAAAATTTATGTTGCACTTATAGCTAGTATCTGATGTGTTTAGAAAAATGATTTTAAAAATTAATAGATGTAATTTTTTGATTAGTGAATTTTCTTTGTATGTTATAAATTAAATAATACGAAAATGCAAAATAGATATTACATACTTGTAAATAAGTAATTAAATTTATTATTACCAACACTTTTTAAAATTATTAATTTTCTGAAATATATGATAGTCTGATAAGAACTGAAATATTCTATTGATTAAGTTTCCTTCGGTATCTTTCTGTGATTTTAGCTACTGTAAGAAGTACTAGGTCTGATTGAGTAATTTTGGTTAGGGTGGCCACCTAAATATTAGAACAGCACATTACTTGTTTGCCCAAATGAATATTTAATATGTATGTAACTCGTGCAGATTATAGGTGCCCACAAAACAGTTTTTCATGATTTTGTCAAAAACCGTACAACCTACAAAAAATCTAAAAGTATACCTTTTTTATATAAAATTGAAATTTGAATCTAACTAGTTCGTTGGTATTAATAAATAAATAAACTATGGCCAAATTTATTTATAAAGAGCACATTCGACGGCGCTCTACAGCAACTAAATATTTAATTGAATCTGTAGTGTTGTATTCACCTACCAAATTTGAAAAAAATCGATAAAGCGGTTTCGAAAATATTGCAAAAAACCGTATTCGATGTCCCCCAAAGAGACCCTGTATCACTCTTAAAAACCGAAAAAATTCAAAACAAAAAAATAGGAGCTCCTTAATTTTCTTTCCTCTAAATAAAGTTAAATTTTTTTACCATAATTAAGAATCACCCTGTATAATCATAATTATAGTTAACAATACAGTGCGAACGTTGGCTATGGAACGCTTCAAATAAAAATTCCCCGATCATCTATGGCCAAAATCCTAGGACAAGTTACCCTGCTTGTTTAAACGCGCATCTTTTCTGATAGTTGTCAATTTCTTTTACCGACACCCCCTTCTGCAATACAACAATATGCGGTTGTGTAATGTAAATAAAAAATCTAAAAATAACGAGTTGACAGAACACCAAATAAGTAATTTATCAATCAGTTCAAAAAACAATAAACTATCAAATCAAGTGTTCAAATTGGGTCCCATTTATTATACTTCTTGGTAGATAGATGAATTCCTGCATAATATTTTGAAGCATCTCTGGAGTAATCGCCAGGAGTTTATTTCGGAATCCTCCTCTTAAGGCTGGAGGAATATGGTATGTTATAGTAGATCTTAACTCTTAAGCTCACAAAAAAATCTAAAAGCTGAGGTCAGGTGACCGCGCCGGCCATTCAATTGTCCTTCGCTTCCCAATCCAGCGCGCAGAGAAAATATCGTTAAGTAATCCCGAAAAGGAACGCGGTAATGTGGGAGTGCTCCATCTTGTTAGAACCACAAAGAATTAGTGGGAATACCGCGGTCATCGTGATTTGGGTACAGCACGGCTGGAGCAGGAACGATGTGACCTCTGAGTAATTCCAATTACTTTTCACCTGTTAGTATTTTTGCAATAAATGAAGGTCCTAGAATTTTATTTCCAACAATGTCAGCCGAAACTGTCAACAACCCTTGATATAGTCCCCCAACAGTCAGTGTGGATTCTATGGGAGTCCAATAGCGACAATTTTGTTTATTAACCGTTCCGCCAAGATTAAATGTAGCTTCATCAGAAAAGATAATACCGTTTCCAAAATCATCATCAACATGTTATCACAAAGTCAATCCTGAGATCAGAATTTGTTCTCGTTCAACTCATGTACTAAAGTCACTTTGTACGGATGCCATTTATGTATTTTCAAGTACTTTACAACAGAAAGTTGACTGATTTCAGAGATTTTTGTATCAGCAGCCAACGCTCATGTTGCCCTATGCGAAGTTTCTTCCAATTGTAACAAAATATTAGTTGTACTTTATCAGGCACGTTTCGTAAATAAACTTGATTGGTTATTGAGCTACCAGAATGGGTACTGAAAATTTTACTGTTGGTCTGTCTTGGTTTGTAAATTGATATTTTTTTACGGAACGAGTGTCATTTTCCATTTGTTGTTCATGACGTCGAAAAGTAAGTTTTTGTTATGTATGTGTTTTAACCTTGACAAAAAAAAAAACGCTGCCAATTACTTGGGGATCAGAACTTCCTTACCGTAGTAAAATTCGACGTGTGGAGGAGTTTATAATACGAGTAATTTTTAACTTTTCAAAAAAGTCGCATTGGTGGAAAGCCTCTAATATTTTTTTAGATATTTCAAATTTTAAGAAGTGTCAATCAAAATTAAAATTTGATGGTGTATGCCAAAATGTTTACAAAATTTAAACATTTGAACACAATATTATAATGGGTATAACAGATCTGATTCATAATCTTCCATAACGAATACATTTTTTGTAAAATTAGAAATTGAAATGTAGGGGCCCGGTAGACCCCGTTCCAGGGGACAGATTTTGCTCATGAATGAACTGAATCTCTTCCTTGACCTCTAGAATGTGTGTACCAAATCTGAAAGATTTATCTCAAAAACTGTAGCTGCTATCGCGAACCACACAGACACACAGACAGAATTTTTTTCTGTCTGAAATTTTGTATATCGTCATATTTCGTCGAGATTCGTCCAGAGATAAAAATTTTCAAATTTTTTTTCACGAATACATACCTTCCTCACTTTGAGGGGTGAGGAAGTGATATACTGAATTATGATTGAAAATCCTGAAGTGGGTTGGAACCGTTGATGTGAAGATAACACTGCATGACGAAGTTTTCCATGAAACAACCAAAACACTATAAACTGAAGTCGACACGCACCTCGCCAACCAAGTTGGCATCATCTGGAGATGATTAAACCCGAAACTGCTTTAATCATCTCCAGATGATGCCAACTTGGTTGGCGAAACACGTCGAGTGCAGTATATGGTGGTTTGGTGTTTAGTGGAAAACTACGTCAGTGTTATGATTGAAAATAAAAAAAATGTGTATTTCTAATACTGCTTATTAATTTGTTTAAAATATATTTATATTTTACTTGCTTTGACTGTTATGAATTGTTCTTCCATTTTCCTCATTCAAAAATGGCACTGTTCCAACTCGGATTATTCTTCCAAGTGTCACACATGAACAAAATCAAAATAATATTTCATTCATTTAAAGTTAGATATTAGGTGGGGAGAATTTACCAAACTTACCAAAGGAGAAAGGCAGGTTGCTTTAGTGACACTTGTTCTTCAATCGCTTTTTCAGGAACCGCTTTCTGTAAATGTTTACATTTTCAGGAAATGTATGTTTACCGACCGCTTTCGGAGCAACCGAAACAACTGAGGTGATTTACGGAACTCATTCTAAATAAAACACACTACTTGTCCCCATATTCCCTAATAATCAAAATTTCAATTCATTGTTTTTCTGTTAAGTAAAGAAACATTTTTCACTAGATCGGTGGCAATAAATGACAATTAAAACAATGCCAATTTGACTTTTCAACATCCTGTCAACATGGTATTCATTTGGTTCAAATTAACTGATAAAATTCCCCGATCTCGATTTTTTGTTTCCAGTTTTTCATAAATCAATTTGTTTTCATAAATTTCAATAATGTCGCTAATGAAATGATTATCACACAATAGCCGAGGAAATAAAGCACTAAAAACGGCTCAACCCCCGAAATTTCCGCAGCAAGACGGACTTTAATGCGGTTTTTTGCATTCGATTCGCGAGAGCATCAGGAAATTTTGTGAACTAATCTGATGAATAGCAAATGAAAAATTGCATATTTGCATTGTAAAAATGCATTGTTCAAAGTGCATTTAGAATAATTAATTTGCAACTCGGTAAAAATTGATTGAAATGAGTCCAAATTTGTTACACGGGGGTTTTCGGAGTCGCTGAACTCGAATATCATGGCGGCAACGGCCTCCGAGGTACCTGGAGCCCAGGGTGGATACTATCTACCTCATCTCCTGGAATTTCATGTGAATTTGTAATATATTTAGTTGAAACTCATTACTCGGGGGTTTTCGGGGTCGCTGAACACGAATATCATGGCGGCAACGACCTCCGAGGCACCTGGAGCCCAGGGTGGACACTATCGACCTCATCTCCTGGAATTATCTTGAATATAGCATCATTTTTAAACGAATTTGCATATGTTACTCTAAATTATTTATTTAAATATTATATTTAATGTGTAATTCAACAATAAATGTTTTTCATTGTACAAGTTTGTGGTATTTTTTTAAACGATAAAACATTACAAATACAATTGGAGTCTTCAGAAATTATTTTTGAAAAATATTGTTTGAATCTACATCTTCATTATAATATATAAATAAATAATTTTGAGTAATATATGCAAATTCGTATAAAAATAATGCTATACTCAAGGTAATTCCAGGAGATGAGGTCCACCCTGGGCTCCAGGTACCTCGGAGAACATTGTCGCCGTATTCGTGTTCAGCGACCCCGAAAACCCCCGAGTAACAAATTTGGACTCATTTCAATCAATTTTTACCGAGTTGCAAATTAATTATTCTAAATGCAGTTTGAACAATGCATATTTACAATGCAAATATGCAATTTTTCATTTGCTATTCATCAGATTAGTTCACAAAATTTCTTGATGCTCTCACGTATCGAATGCAAAAAACCGCATTAAAATCCGTCTTGCTGCGGAAATTTCGGAGGTTCAGTGCTTTATTTCCTCGACTACAACCGCATATTACTGTATGCAGAATTACAAGGTGAATTAGAGTTTTTATGAAAAAAAATGGGAGTTAATTAAAAAAAAATGCGATGATGTCACTGTAGAAAAGGGGTTACGGTAAAAAATATATGTATCTTAAAATGCTTGATTTTCTAGAAGCAGGGCTTAAAAGTTTCCAACAAATTTGATTTATTTTCGATATCTCAAAAACCATTGACTGCAAAAATATTAAATTCGCTGCGGAATTTTGCCTAGTTATGCTTCACCATCTGTATATGATAAACATTTAAGTTATTTTGATAAGCAATTTTTTGTGTCACGATCACCATGTAATGGTTTATTAGCAAATTTATATTTTTTACTTGTTTTAATTTTAAAAATTAATGTCGCATTTGTATAAAATACTGGTTTTACCTTCCAAACTAAGAGAATAATTAATTGCAGTGGATTAGACTTTATAATTAAATTCGATTAATTTTTACATTAAAATTATATTAATACAGAAACATTGAAAGTGAGTAGGACAAGGCCAAACCGATATGTACATGTGTGTACAAGGTGATTAAATTTCGATGTTCGTATAGAGTAACTCGGTAATACGAAGGCGTATAAGGGCCAACAACTTTATTTTTATATTGACAATTGTCACTTCAATGTGACAATTGTCAATTCGAATTCAAATCATGATAAATCGATAGCCAATATTATTTGTCAATTCCTCACCAGACATCTATCATAATTTGAAGGTATAATCCAATGCAAGTTGGGGTATTTGCCCGCTGAGTGGTTGTTTCCTTCAAATCATATTTAATAACAGTAGTTTAGTCCACCTGGGCTAGAGGTCGCCGCCCTCGGTACTTGCTTCGCAAGTCGCTATCTGCCACAGAGATATCTACGACGTCGGTCGGATAAGTAGCATTGGACCATACGAGAAGTTTTACATACCTCTCACCACTACTCAATTTGCCTTAGTCAGTATAAGACTAGCAGGTTGGCCACTATCATTTGTCTGTTCCATGTCCTATGGCATACTGATGAGAACTAATAAGTTCGAAACCGGTCTATGTGTGGTTAGGAATTGACAAATGATATTGGCTACCGATCTATCATGATTTGAAGGTATAATCCAATGCAGGTCGGGTTATTTGCCCGCTGAGTGGTTGTTTCCTTCAAATCATATTTAATAACAGTAGTTTAGTCCACCTGGGCTAGAGGTCGCCGCCCTCGGTACTTGCTTCGCAAGTCGCTATCTGCCACAGAGATATCTACGACGTCGGTCGGATAAGTAGCATTGGACCATACGAGAAGTTTTACATACCTCTCACCACTACTCAATTTGCCTTAGTCAGTATAAGACTAGCAGGTTGGCCACTATCATTTGTCTGTTCCATGTCCTATGGCATACTGATGAGAACTAATAAGTTCGAAACCGGTCTATGTGTGGTTCGGAATTGACAAATGATATTGGCTACCGATCTATCATAATTTGAAGGTATAATCCAATGCAAGTCGGGGTATTTGCCCGCTGAGTGGTTGTTTCCTTCAAATCATATTTAATAACAGTAGTTTAGTCCACCTGGGCTAGAGGTCGCCGCCCTTGGTACTTGCTTCGCAAGTCGCTATCTGCCACAGAGATATCTACGACGTCGGTCGGATAAGTAGCATTGGACCATACGAGAAGTTTTACATACCTCTCACCACTACTCAATTTGCCTTAGTCAGTATAAGACTAGCAGGTTGGCCACTATCATTTGTCTGTTCCATGTCCTATGGCATACTGATGAGAACTAATAAGTTCGAAACCGGTCTATGTGTGGTTCGGAATTGACAAATGATATTGGCTACCGATCTATCATAATTTGAAGGTATAATCCAATGCAAGTCGGGGTATTTGCCCGCTGAGTGGTTGTTTCCTTCAAATCATATTTAATAACAGTAGTTTAGTCCACCTGGGCTAGAGGTCGCCGCCCTCGGTACTTGCTTCGCAAGTCGCTATCTGCCACAGAGATATCTACGACGTCGGTCGGATAAGTAGCATTGGACCATACGAGAAGTTTTACATACCTCTCACCACTACTCAATTTGCCTTAGTCAGTATAAGACTAGCAGGTTGGCCACTATCATTTGTCTGTTCCATGTCCTATGGCATACTGATGAGAACTAATAAGTTCGAAACCGGTCTATGTGTGGTTAGGAATTGACAAATGATATTGGCTACCGATCTATCATGATTTGAAGGTATAATCCAATGCAGGTCGGGTTATTTGCCCGCTGAGTAGTTGTTTCCTTCAAATCATATTTAATATAAAATGTATATTGCAAAATAATCAATAAATTGTAATATTCATTAGTAACACAAATGTAATGGTAACACGGGTTTTACGACTGTTTGTAGCCTGTGTGGAGTCTGGAGGAGCAAAGTTTGAAAATCTACTATAAAATCCCTGCATTACCATTACCACAGATAAACAGTTTGTGTAACTGATGCGAATTACATTTTTTTTTATTATTTTGCGAAAATGACTTTTTATTATAATTATAATATAGGTAACTGCAAAGTATTTAATATGGTATATCATAGTATTCACATTCAAGGTGGAATTCAATTGCAGTGTAAAATTTTAGAGCGTTCAGTGTTAAAGATTGTAAGAAGCAACATCGTTTCAAGGGTGTAATCACTAATCAGTAGAACTTTTTGATGTCGTTGATAAGTTAATCTTTTTATCTTTTCCGATAAGGGAGATATCGCTTGTTAACAACATTCTGGAACACACTGTATATCATGTAGATTTAAATTTTTTTAAAGTACTTATGTTATTGACTGATACTCAATAAACTCAAAAAAGTAAGGTCGGAGAAACTTTTTTAATATTTAAATATTTTCGCAGATTAGACAACAAAATCCACTGCGAGGGCACTATGGCAACTTAAAATCCAACGCCAAACCGCATACAATTTAGAATTATACGTTTCTTTTATCACGAAGTGACAATTGTTACATTGAAGTGACAATTGTTACATTGAAGTGACAATTGTCACTTCGATTTGGCAATTGTCACTTCAATGTGACAATTGTCACTTCGAATTGACAATTGTCACGTTGAAGTGACAATTCGGCATAATTATATAAAAATAAAGTTGTTGGCCCTTATACGCCTTCGTACGGTAATTGTAAGAGATACAAAAAAATGGAAGACCCATCTCGATCTCTTTTTTTTTATACAAATTCACTGGCGAAAACAAAAATTTACCGTCGTCTTTTGTTTTCGAGTTATAAGCAAAAGTCAATATCTTGGTTGTTTGTAAAGTTATGAAAAAACAACTTTTCTATTCTTCAGGCACTTTTTACTTTCTTATACCTAATATAAAGAAGTATAGTAATTGTGTTTTTTTTCTGTATAAAACACTGATGTCGAGAAAATTTAAAAAAAGGTTGCAATTTTGAGTTAATTATGGCATAAAGTTGTATAAAATAGTAAATATTTCCACTGCTTATAAATTAGAACTACAAACTTCAATGTATCAGTGGCGGTCGGTCCATGGAAGCAAGGGAAGCAGTGCTTCCCCTGGGATTATTTAAAAAAACACATAAATAGAACCTAATTATTATTTATCACATATATTAATCATTAAAATTTACTTTTACCCAATGTCAATAGATACGGCCCTGCTTTTATGCAGCTGAGATAATATTGCACGCTAAAACCGTAACGATGATGCACTCGATTAATCGAGCCAACACGAACTCGCGCAACTTCTATATATGTAAGCAGAGACAACTGTCTCTGGTAAGTAGGTAACTTATTGAAATGCATCCCATCCCGACTTCATAATCTTGATATCTGAGCTGTATAGCATCGTAATACGTTTTATTTTATAGATTTTAATCTCGATTTTAATATCGATTTTAATATTATACTTAATATTAATCTTCCTAGTATTATTCTCAGCTTTTGTGCTATATTTGTAAAAACTTTTTTGGTGTTTCTAAACCTGTGGTGCGGCGATAAGTGATTTTTAAAACGTTGAATATTAGTGCGCGTGTACGCAGATTTAAAATTACTTATTAAATTTGGAAGCTGGTTCTAGCACTGTGGAAAATATTATTTGCGTTTGTGTGGTGTGCAATTTGTTGAAAAGGGGATTTTCAACATATTCGTTTCAAGATAAACTTGATATTATTAGAAATGGGAAACCAACACCTGATTTAAAATTCTTAAAAACGAAAGTTAAATCATGCTATAGGTACTTTAATATTGAAGTGTACAGTGCTAATCAGTAGTTAAGGGGTTGTGAAAATTTGTGTAAATTGTTTTGTTGGCCATGTGTACTGTTCACAAATGAAAAAGGTGTTTGGAATAAAAATGGCTTTTCAGATTTAAACAACATTCACAAAGTGACAAAAAGGCATGGTAAGTGTGAAACTCATTTGGGAGCGGTGCTAAAAGAATAAACATTTGGAAAATCACGAATTGAGCATTCATTAGATCAGCAGTTGAAAGAAAGTGTTAAAAGGACTTATTGATATTGTTTGTTTTCTCGGCGAAAATAAACTTAGTTTTATAGGTCATACTGAATCTCGAAGCGTTGCTAATAGGGGCAATTTTATCAATTTAGTTGATTTATTAGCAAAATACGATACAATTTTAAGTAACCATCTGGAACACTCCACGATATTTCGCGGTACATCAAATCATATTCAAAATGATTTGATTCAGTCGATAAGCAATATTGTTTTAGAAAAGATCAAGCAAGAAATAAAAAAGCTCCTTTTGTTGCAGTTATGTTAGATGAAACAACCGATATTACGAATATTAGTCAGTTGTCAATCGTAGTACGCTACATAAATCCAAATGGGAAATTCCAAGAGCGCTTTTTAGGATTTTTAGACGTAGCAACACCATGAACGGCCGCAGCTTTATATACTATAGTTTGTCAGATAGTCGATGATCTACAGTGTGGTGCCAAACTTATCGCCCAAAGTTATGATGGGGCCGCTGTAATGGCTGGTGAATTGGGGAGCCTACAGGCCAAAGTAAAAGAGACTTTTCAGAATGCAATATTTGTACATTGTTTTGCGCATCGATTAAATTTAGTTCTAGCTCAATCTGCAGCGTGTCTTAAAGAGTGCAAAGTGTTTTTTTTCAAGTATTAGTGGAATGGCTGCCTTTTTTTCAAAATTATCAAAACGGACACGAGAATAAAAACTTTTTCAAGAAATTTAACCAGTGAAGAACGGCTTTCAAAATTGTCCCTGTTAACAATAGAAAGTGACTTTGTGAAGATGTCAAAAAATTCAAACTTTTACGACGAAGTTATTTCCGACATCGCAAAAAAGGAGAGGCGGATTAAACTACATTGTAAATAGGTAGGTATGTGCATGTTAACTACTTAACAAACTCTCTATTTCGATGCGGGTTTAATCCTCGCCACCGGCGCTGGCAATGTCGGTGGATATGGTTGTGTGTCTGCATTTTTTTCATAAGTGTAACCCTCGCCCGAGCAGCTTCGGCTTTGGAATCGGGGGTTGTCTAATGTTTGTGGTGTTTTTATGTTTTATGTTTATTGAGGAGTGACGGTCCTACAAGTGTACTTTCTTCTAGATGTCATAACTTTGCAGCTTTCGACATTTGTTTTAAAATGAGTATACGGAAGCCACGTCCCTTTTCTTAAAATAATTTTTGCCTCGCTTCGCTCGGGGCCTCGCGCTACCCATCACTCTATATCACAAACTGCTTCCCCCTGTATCAAAACTCACCGCACGCCCCTGCAATGTATTTGTTTATTTGCCACAGACTTACCTTTCCAAATAGTAAAGCCGCAATTTCTAAAGTTTTAATCCAAACTGAAGATTTGTCAATCTTCGTACTTTGTTTATTTGCTTCTCTAAATATGTTTGTTTTCACAAGTCCAGGGTGATATGAATTGCTAGTTATTTTGTATTCTATTAGCTTCTGTGCAAATAAATCAGCAATGAATATAAGACACAATTTAGAGTTTGGATAGCAGTACAAATAATTTTCTCTAACTCCGGTTGGTTTTAACTTTTCCAATGAGAAATCGTTGAAATATGACAGAGCAGAACTAGTAAATATTACACGTCCCGATGATTTTTTCAGTACATCTGAAACAAATAAATTATCTAAATAAAAATTGTTCACTATATCACATGTATGTACAGGGTGATTCCTATAACGATCTCACCCCATTTTTTTCGTTTTTCTTTGGAAATAAATTTAAAATGCTTAACGTAACTTATAGTATTTTTTCCAAAGAATTTCTAAAATTTTAACGAAGAACAATTGAAAGTAAAATAAAATTGGGAAGAAACAGAGCAAGGTTTTTTTAAATTTTTACAATTTTGAAAAAACATTTAAATTTTCTTTCCAAGAATATAACATAACATATGTATTTAATTTTATTTTAATTTAACAAGAAAATAACATCAAACCAAGCAAGTAACATTAAATATCTTAACGAACAAATAACGTTTATATTTAAAGGAACTGTTCATAATGTCCTCCATTATTTTTGACAGAGATAGTATATAGTTTATATACAGGGTGTCCCAACCAAAAGTAGGCACCCTGAATAACGTTGGAGATAAAAATTTTTTGAAAAATTGGTGAAACACGTCGACCTTGTTTCCAAGGGGGACATATTTTAATGTAATACTTCTATACCTATCATCATCCCTCTACCCTACTTTATATTTGGTTGATGACGTTCAGTTTCTAGATACCGATTGCAAAAATTCAATCTTCGTTGATAATCTCCCTCGTAAAGATGCTGATGGATTTGCTACTTAAAAGATTTGTACTTATGTTTATGTAGAATCTTTCTAACACTTTCGGGAGATATCCCGATACCACTGGCAATTTGGCTTGTAGAACTTGTTGGATCAGTCTCAACACAGGCCAGTGTGTTTATCTCTGCCTCCTCATTTAACAATAAATGTGTTCTCATGTTCATTATCATTTTCCCTTTTTAAATGTTCTTCAAACTATGGAAAATATTGTGCACAAGGTTGGTCGCGTTCTGGATAACGTCGACCATACAATGCTCTGGCTTCCCTTCGATTTTTTCTTACCTCTCCATATACTAATAACATATCAATTTGATGCTCGGGCCTAAACACAGTCATTTTTAACAACCAGATAACACTTAAACACCTACTAAAAGGTAAATCAAGAATAAAACGCAAAAATTAAATGACAACTGTCGAGAGAAACTTTTAAATAATGCAGCAGTACCGTCAAATACTAGCGGTTCTTCTATAGGATCATTTGGTCAATGACCTCCCACATACAAATAAAAAAATAGAGCAATTCATTTTCTGAAGTTTAAAAATATATAATATATATATTTTTAATATTCTTAAAAAATATATTAAAGTTTCTAGTTCATTCTATGCACAATACTATTCCAATATCTAGATCATTACATTATTCATTTATAGAACTTAAAAATCTTAGGTCAATCCACAACGTGTCCTCAAAGCTAGCTACGGACTGAATTTATAACGAATTATAGTGAAATAGACTTATGCGCGAATCGTCAGAAAGCAAAAGAGACAGAAAACACTGGAGGGGACAATGTCCCTGACGACCCTGACACGGTAACGCACGAAATTTAGTACAGCAGTCGCTAGTCAGCAGTTTTAATGTTAACTACGTACGCGTTGATCGATAAATTCTATCGCGTTGTTTTTAATGTTTTTATTTGTGAACATTTTATTCGTAAATCTCTACTTGTCGTGAAATTAAGTAAAACAGTGTTTTTGGTGTTTACTATTAAATATGAGTGTTGTACAAAATATATTATAACTGAAAGATGGACATAAGTTGGGTTATGAAGACCGAGTGAAATTCAAAGGTGGTGGCCGTCCAAAACCTAATATGACGATAAAGCAAACATCTCTTGATAAGAAAAAAAGAAGTTAATATGTATGGTTAATTAAAACAGTTATCCTTCAGCAAATTTTATTTATTGTTACGCTCATCAACTAAATTTAATTTTACAAAAAGCATCAAGTCAGGATAAAAGCATAAACATTTTTTTGCTAATTTACATAGCTTTTCTTCACTATTTGGAAAATCGCCAAAAAGAACAGCCGTGTTAGATAATGTTGTTAAGGTGATATTACCTAAAGCTGCTCCAACACGATGGAATTTTAATACAAAGTGCATAGAGACTGTTTATACCTATCAAACAGAATTATTAGATTGTTTAGAAAAAAGCATTGATAATAAATCAGAAAACAACACTCTAAACCAAGCTATTGGTTTAAAAAACTACTTACAAAATGAACATTTTCTTTACTGGTGAAATTTTTTTCATTTAGTTATGCCTCATTGTGATATATTGTTCAATCAATTACAAAAATGTAATATCGATGTCATAACAGTAAATAAGTGTATTGGCGTTTTTAATAGTAAAATTGAAGGCATCAGAAAGAAAATTTTAAATAACTATTTGGAGGAGACATCCATGCAGTCTGCCCAGAGATGTAAAACGGAAGAATCAAAAAGGAGAATTTCATTAGAAGTTTGTGATATAATTACATCTGAGATCAAAAACAGGTTTGGCTTCAGTAATTTCAGTAATCATTTAGCAGTGTCTCAGTTATTTCACGCAGATCGATTTAAAGATTATAAAAAAAGCTTTCCTCAAGATATGTTTAAATTAGTTAAAACGGAGTATCCAGTCATAAACCATTTGAAACTTAAAACTGAATTAGAAGTATTATATAGCCGAGAAGATTTTTTCCAATAGTGAAGGTGCAGTTGCTTTGTTACAGCTTTTTATTAACAATAATTTGTGCAATACTTTTTCTGAAAGTGTCAAACTGTTAAAAATCTTGTGTACTCTCCCTATGACTACCGTCGGAAGTGAACGTTGTTTTTCCACCTTAAAAAGAATAAAGACGTTTTTAAGAAATACCATGGGTCAGGAAAGGTTACCGTCTTTAGCTATGCTTACCATAGAAAGATCATTAATAAAGAAGATAAAAGACTTTAATGAAAAAGTAATTGACCACTTTGCATCTCAACAAGACCGGAGGATCGACTTGGAATTTAAATCACTTTAAAAGGTAGGTAATACAGTAAACTTTTCTAATTAACCTCCCTATCTCTTGACCCACGAACCGCCATTGCTGTCAAAATCTAAATGAAAATCGGTAAATAGTTCTTTTGTTTTACACAACCCTCTTGAATCAAAGTTCTGTTTAAACATTATTTTTTATTGTGTAGCCTTTGTGACAGTGCAGGTGAACATTCAGTCGCCGATATCTCATAAACTATTAGGTTTAGACAGCGGACATCAGAACAAAGAATATCCAGAAAGGTTAGTAAAATGTAGATTTAAGGTTTAATACAGGGTGTTCCATTAAAAATATCGATGTAATTAGAGCCTGAAAATCACTTTTCGTAGCACTTCCGGTTCAGCCGGAAATGAAATGTTTATGACTTTATCAAATTTCACTCACCAAAAAACTTAAATAACCGTAACAGATTTGTTCCTACATTCATTTGTTTTATATGAAAATGAAATAATTTGTGATTGATACACTTTCAACCGCCTTTTTTCTCGAAAACTGTCAAAGACAGATATAGGATAGGCTACATGTTTTAGACCTACAATTTCTTGGGCAATTTAAATTTCGAATAATATACAGGGAGTTCCATTAAAAATAACAAATTTTATGCTGTTTTCGGTTAAACCGGAAATGAAAATCAGATGTAGAAGCAATAAAACTGTGCATCGTATTCAACCATACAACATCCAAAAATTTTAAATAGAGGTCTTTTTTACAAGGAAATTATAGGCTGGCTAGTAATATCGTAGGCACTCCGTATATTGTAACCCTTGCAGTTGGAATGTAAATTCTGTTGGGTTTGTAAAATAAATAAATAAATAAATGTTCAACCTGAAAGCAAATATTCACATTTTGGGGCCTCCCTAAGAATTTCAAACCAGTTATTTAATTTAATAGATTAGATTTACTAGGTACCTGTATTTTATGGTTGGGGTTTTTAATGAAAAAGAAACATACATGGGTATTTTTTCTAACAAATAATAAAAATGCTTGAGTAAATATCATTACCTATAAGTAAATGTGTTAGCAAAAAAGGACTGAAGTAATTAACTTGCATTATTATATCTAAGCCATCTTCTGTTATAGTGGATTGTGCTCGTCCTATTCCTGCATTGTGTATTAGTATGTCCAGTCGATTCTCAGATTTTACGAAACGTTTTCCAAATTCTCTTACAGATTTAAATGAAGCGAGGTCCACATAATGGAAAGCCATATTGTCATTATTAGTTTCTCTTAAAATTTTCCTCTTTAAGTCAGGATCTTCCACTTTATCACCTACTATAACTCGACAACCTCTTGACGCTAGCTCCAAAACGATTTGGTATCCTATTCCTATTTAAATAAATAAAAATTAGTATACAGTGTATTTCAATGATGTCACGAAAAATTTCGAGAGGTAATTATTGCTCTTGTTAAAAAAAGGACAAAAAAAAATCAAGAATAGCTTTCTCCTAAAATGATTCCTAAGCGCCGAGGAAACTAATTTTGCGTCACTAGAAACTGAAATTTTTAACTTTTTTTATAAATTGAAAAGAATTTTTAATAGAATACTTAGATTTAAAGTTTGTGAAGGAAGGTAATAAGATATTTAATTCCTTGCAAAGTTTAAACGATGGGGCGTTTATGTAGAACACGTAGAATTATGGCGGTGTGGGATTCATGATTTTGAATTTATATATTTGATCTGATGGGATAATTCATGCACATTGTTTTATGGTTTTGAAAGTGTCTGCTTGATACTTATTAGTTGGGTTATGATTTAATTTTATTATATCATTTGTGTTTAAAATTTAAGATATTTTTGTGCTATACTCATGTGTATTAAATTATATTTTTCTTTAAAAACAAATTAAGTTCCTCTTCTTGGTAAAAGTTTAAAATATAAAGTGGAATGAAAAATAATAACTGAAAATTTTTTGCTAATTATTATTTACTAACTTTTACAAATCTTATCACAGATAAGTATAACATATATCCTTTTAAACAATTATTTTCCCCGCTATTTGCCAAAACGCTGAAACTTGAATTACAAAAAAGATAATATGCACATTATGTTCAGTACGACTGACTCAATGATGATAGGTTAGAACAAGTATTAAAAATTGCACAACAAAATAATATAAAGTTTAATAAAAACAAATGTAAATTTGCTATGAAGGAAATTGTTTATATGGGACATAAAATAACACAAAACGGGTATAGTCCAGATGACTCTAAAATAAAAGCTATTACGGAAATGCCCATACCTAAGAATAAAAAAAGAAGTACAGACTTTTTTGGGGTTAATAACATATGTTGGAAAATTCATCAGTAATTTATCAGATATAACAGCTCCACTAAGAGAATTACTTAAAAATGATATAGTTTGGTCTTGGGAAAAACAACATGACATTACTTTTCAAAATTTAAAAGAGGTATTAGTTAGAGAACCCATATTGCAATTTTATGATCCAAATAAACCTATTGTTGTTTCTGCAGATTCTTCTAAAAATGGGGTAGGGTCTGTTTTGATGCAAAATGACTTGCCTTGTATGTATGCCTCAAAAGCTTTAACAGAATCTCAAAAAAAAATATATGCCCAAATAGAGAAAGAACTCTATAGTTTAGTTTTTGCTTGTGAACGGTTTCACCAGTTTATTTTTGGTAAATCTATTGTCATGGAAACAGATAATAAACCCCTCGTACAAATTTTCAACAAACCCTTCTATGACTGTCCTCCAAGATTGCAAAGAATGTTTATTAGGTTACAAAGATACGATATAAGACTTGTACACAAGCCACGAAAAGAACTTTATATAGCGGATGCATTGTCAAGAGCTTATATTACAGATTCTGAAAATAATAATAGTGAATTTGAAAGTGAAGTTGAGTCACAAATTTGCTTGCTAAGATTAAATTTAAATGCTACTGATGAAAAAATTTAAGAAATAAAAAATGTTAATTTAAAGGATACTGAAATGCAAATATTATTAAATTATGTAACAACCGGTTGGCCAAAAATAATTAAACAAGTAGATCCTTTAGTTAAGATATATTATAAATTTAAAGATGACATAACAGAGGCCGAGGGCTTATTATATGAAAATAAAAAACTCACAGTACCAAAAAAAATTACGTCATGATATTTTGGAAAAAATTCATTATAGTCATTTAGGGGTAAACAAAAGTAAAATTCGAGCAAGTGAATGTTTTTTCTGGCCAAGCATGACTAAAAATATTGAAGATTGCCCTGCCCAATTTGCAGGTGTTTTCAGAAAAATAAACAAAAGGAACCTATGTTACCTCACGAAGTACCAAATCTACCTTGGGAAAAAGTTGCGATTTATTTTATTTGGATAATGAGATATATTTATTAGTTGTAGATTATTTCTCGAAATACATAGAATTAGCAAAATTAATTGATGGTTTATCTTCATTGCAGTGATTACACATTTAAAATCAATTTTTGCACGCCATGGAATTCCCAAAATTGTAATAAGTGATGGGGGGGGCCCCAATTTTCTAGTATGTATTTTAAATAATTTTCAGTTAATTGGCAATTTAATCATGTAATGTCTAGTCCCCTGTATGCACAATCAAATGGCCTAGTAGAAAGAAATATTCAAACTTAAAAAGAAATGCTAATTAAGGCAAAACAAGATAATAAAGACTTGTATTTGACATTATTACATTATAGAAATACACCTATTGATGAAAATATTGATTCTCCTGCAAAGTTGTTAATGTCCAGATATTTAAGAGATACATTTCCCCTTGAGAATTCAAGGTTAAAACCTCAGAATAATAACTATAATGAATAACAAATAAATTAAAAACTAAACAGGTGAATCAACAAAAATATTATGATAGGAAGACAAAAAAAAATTATTCTGAATTAAAAATGATGAGAAAGTAGCTGTAACAATAGTGATTTAAATAATTCTATAAATAATGGGGAGGATAGTGATAATGATATTGTTTATGTGCCAAATGTTACACGTAGGGGAAGAATTATTAATGTACCTGAAAGGTTAAACTATTCTAAATGAAAATAAATAAAACAGTATAATTAATTTAGTTAAAGTAGTTTAGTTAAAATGTGCTGGGGAAAATATAATTGTATTTAAATTTAATTTAAGTCAATGAATTTATATTATTTACTTTAATGTTTGATTAGTTTTAATAAAACAAGGGAAATGTCATAAATAAAATAAGTATTAATGTATTGTTTAGAAATCCACTCAGTATCAATAACAACTTTTTATGTACTATGTTTTATGTTGTAACGGTCCATTTTTAGATATAATTAACTTGCTTTTCATTCAATGCTAATTGCCTAAATTGGTTTGAGGTCAACCTTAAAAATTCTAGAACCGACTTAAATAAATTGTAAATCCTTGATATAATCCAAGCGACCACTGGACCTTTAGTGCACCAGCGAGAACACTGCGGTGTGTGGGGACAAGGGGGAACGCTGTTACTAGGACGGCTAGGTTTTTGAAGCAGACCTTGGGTAGCCACGGTGAAGTGTGGACCTGGGTGTTGTCTGTTGTCTTGCTATTTTTATGTTACCTTTACCTTTACGTTGCGTTAGAGACAAGGCTGGTACGTCCAAGCAGTGAGTTGTGTGTATTGTACGTTGCTTTTATGGGCACTTGGAGATTTTGTCTGGCTGAAAGTTATGGTTAAGAAGTTACGAAGTATGTAGCCTAAGAAAGGTATACGAGCTGGTAAGGTTATCTTCCTTCCAATTATTGTTCCAATAGGTACATACCTATTAAGTAATAAACAGCCAACTTCCGCTTTGAGTGCGGGCTAGAAATTTGAAACTAAATTTGCATCAACTGGCGGATTTGCCTGTCCAATGAACTAGAGGTAGAGAAAGCCCCCTAGATTTTTTTAAATTTGCTATTGAGCTGTGCGAGACACTTTAGTGAAAAATAACCGTTCTTTCCCCCTTTCAACGGCACTAGTGAGTGTAACTTTTTTTAGATTTTATATAACTATTAGAACGAAGAAGAAAGGCGGGTGGCGCCCTAAACAAAATCATTGTCAGCTTACGAATTTTGTGGTTTATTTTTAAGTTTGTGTATATGTACATGTCGTTTATTACTTGCTTACCACGCCCTGCCGGAGCCTTTTGTCAGTTACATTAAGAATATATGTATTTGTTTTTTATTTTTTTGTTTCATTTCAGCCAACCTAAGTAGATAAAAAATAGCGAGGGCAAAACCCCTCGTTACAATGTCTTATCAGTTACTTTCTTCTGTATATTTTTATTTATATATAATTGGGATGGAAATTAAGCAGTCTAAAATGATCTCTTGTATTTATCACAGTTATGTCTGTTGAAAATTCCTGCACTGCTAATGTAGGCTTCATTTGTCCAAATTACAATTCTAGAAAAGAAAGGATCTTGTTGACTTTTTTGACGATACCATATTCAAAACTCCAATTGTCGCTGAAGATTAGTTAGTTGTAGGTGATGTTGTTTTCTTATTATATAAGACCTGAATTAGTGTGTCTTCAAAATACCCAAAGCTCGATGTCTTGCAATCCAAGAATCAGCTTTAATTTGACGACTTGAAATTGAAGGATTCGCAACCGCCATTCCAATTACAGTTTATAGAAGTTCCTTCAGCATTTTCAGTGTTGTAATTTTTACTAATAGTCTAGAAATAATGTGGGTTTAAAAAAAATTCTTCAAAACTTCTTCATTTAGTACTGATAATCGTAGCTTAAAATATTGCTTGGGTTTCATGCTCCAATACTGAGGTACTGGTGCAACCCAAAGCCACCAGCCGCCACTGGCTGACAGTATACTCCAATAATTTTTAAAACACTGAATTGAATATGTGGTAGGTTCCTTACGAAACATCTTGAAAATAATTATTTAAAAAAAAACACTGCTTTTAGATGGTTCAAAAATGTATTTCGATACACTCTACATATGTTTCGGCTTGTTAGACGTTTCTCAAGAGTATTACAGATGAATGCTAAAGCTATGAGGGCGATTATTCTAATATTTATGCAATAACACCTAATCAGGTTAAATTACAGGCACTTCCAGGGTAATAAAACTAAGTACTTACCCACTCGGAATATAATTCAATGGGGAATTCTTAAGAGTCTTATATACCCTATTAAATAATAATTCTCGAATATCTCGTTTAAAACTTATCCGATTTGACTGCGATTTTTACAAGATTTTTCAAAAATATGTATTAAATGTCGGAATGTAATTGTTTTTCTTTTAGAGTCGTCAAAAAATTTTCGAATGCATTTTAAATATTTTGTATCAAAATTTTTTAACATTCCGACATTAGTCACTGTTTGTAACGTTTATATTCATGTGACCCAACTCTTGGATTAGTTGAAAATAAATTTATTAGAAAACTAAAAACTGCATATCTGTATTCCGATAATAGCTGCCATCTCGCATGATATTTCGGAAACACGGATGCACTTGCATACACTGGACTAGTTTGCGGGAGGGGGAATCGGGCACTTAGGAACCACGTTGCGATTTGCGTAAACAACAGTGGCGTGTGTATTCTAGAGATATCTCAAATTTACTTATTTGTTATAAAGTGGGTACACTTGATTTCAATAAAAACTGGCACTTTCTTTTAGCTATGTAAATCATTCGTTCTTTAATTGATATTAATAATCTTACATATGTCACTTTGACGTTAATCAGTGGCGTCATTATTAAAAATGGTTCGACATCTAGCAGATATTCAAAAATTTCGAATTGTTTCTAAAATTGAAGATGGTTGGTCCATAAGTAGACTTGCTGCTGAATACAATATGTGAGTAAAACCACGATAATGAGTGTTAAAAAACAATGGGAAACCAACCAAACGGTATCCCGTAAAGTTGGTTACGGTAGGCCCAGAAAGAGCAATAATCAAGAAGATGAAAATCTTATAAATTACCTAATAGAAAACCCTTTTCAGACTGCAGTAAATGCAATTTCAGAGACAAATTTCCCTGCTTCGGTATCTATGCTTGCAGAAGAATAAAACTACAAAGCGACTTGAAGAGTTGTTCAGCTTCTAAAAAATACAAACTTTCAGAAGAAAAGAAGCAGGGTAGGATTATTTTTGCACTCAACTATACATATAATCAATGATGAAAACTTCTGGGGACAAGTTGTCTTTTCTGACGAAAAGGTTTTTAAATCCTGTAACGATGGACATGTTCGCGTATATAGGCCTCCTTCCATTAGATACGACGAAAAATATACTTTCGATCCACAAATATTAGGAAGGTTTTCAGTCAATGTCTGGGCTTGGATGAGCCTAAATGGGTTAGGTGTGTGTTGGAACAGTGGTGGTCATCTCAATTCCATTAAATATATTGAAATATTAGACAATATTATGTTGCCGTCAGTAATAGAGGTGTTTCCGGAAAATAATTTTATTTTCCAACAAGACAACTGCTCCATACATACGGCCCATCGTGTCAGGCAATGGTTTCTTAATAAAAACATAGAGTTGTTACCGTGGCCATCTAAAAGTCGGGATTTAAATCCAATTGAAAATGTATGGGGACTAATGGTGAAACATATAAGAAAATTAAATAACCATCCAAATAATGCCCAAGAATTGGAAGGGATAATTGATGACGCTTGGGAGAACTTGTCGCAAGAAGTTGACCTTGCAAGAAATCTGATTTTGTCCATGCCTGCAAGACTTCAGGCAGTTTTAGACGCTAATGGAGCAATGACAAAATATTAGTTAATTCTGTATTACGTAATTGAAGTTCATTTATTTTCTTTTTTTATTGTATTTTTTACGTTCAGTTTGCATTGTTTACATTTTTTTTTAATCTCAAGTGGTATTTTTGTGTTCTTATTTTAAAAATAGAATTATCATTATTCAGTTAGTATTTTAATTACAACCATTAGTAGAATTGTCCGTAACAAATATTATTTTTTTAAACAATAATATGGCAGGCTTGAAAATGTTTTGAAAAAGTTATTTTCTAATTATTTTTTAAAATTCCATTTGACTGAAATAAAAGAGAAAGGTTTAATAAGTTTAAAAACACAAAGAAAACCGATCTCCTCCAAAAAAACCCAGGTACGGGGTAAATCACTTCTTCTCCACCCCCTCTCGACATGCCTGGCCAGCCCTATTTACAGACATATGCACACAACCAAACTATTTTCGATTACAAGAGTTGTACCAGTTTTTTTTTAAATCAAGTGTACACCTAAGTAGACGTGTTATTGAAAGTGATTATTAGTGCAGTGAAAGAACAATGGGAAAAATAAAAACATATCATAAGCGTAAATACCCTAGCAGAAAACCGAAAAATCGAACATTAGCCCAAAAGAGAAAATATAAAAAGTAAGTACTAGTGAAAGTTGAATTTTTTCGTAAATTAATAAAAGTAATAATTTTCTTTTATTTCCGGTAATTTCTGTAGAGAGACTAATATAAATGAAAGTTTTCCCATTTTGCCTTCTCTAAATATTGATATGGAGAATGAAAGGCTCAATGAAAGGTGAATATGATAATTTTTATTTTTGATTTATTTTAAGCGCAGTAACCTCATGTACAGGGTGATCATTTAAAGTGCACCTTACTCGATTTTTCTGCTGTATTTTTAACCTAGGAAAAAACTTCAAAAATTATACTTGTGTGGTTTTTTCTAAGGAATCCGAAAATTAAAAACAATTGAATGTCAAATAAAAAGAAAACGTCGAAAAACTGAAAAATAAAAAAATTACACCCCGCATTAATATGCGGAAATGGACATATGACATTCCGAATACTGATTAAATATGCGCGTCACATACATATCTTTTACTTCCGGTTTGACCGGAAATTGCCTTAATATTTTTTATTCTAAATGATATATCCTGTATATTCGGCTCAATTTAAAAAATTTCTTTCTGAATTCAGCAATATATGTAACATCATCATAATCTTTCATATTTGATAAAAATATTGGAGTTTAAATTTAAAATAACACAAATATATTTTTCATATTTTTTCATCGCCTTTTCCATTCTGAGTTGAATGATATGACACACATTGATACTTCCATTTTATAGGAAAAATTTTTAAAATAATACTATGCATTAATAAGAAACGGTAAAATGGAAATTTTTTTTGTAGATTAACGATTTAATTATTTTGTTGTTTAGTTCTTTAGCTATTTTTAAACAAAGTAAATAAAATAATTTCGGTTTTTTTTTTTATTGTTTTTACATATTAATTGCAGGACAAGGACGCATGAAGGGTAAGCTACTGCTTAGCTTATAAGCTTGACGCAATACAACTTTTTCGTCGGTTTATGTCGTACGAAACCTCTAGTACTCCGCCTCTGATAATTCAACATCTCCCGATCTGAAATGTTCCACTATGCCGTTCTGTTACTAGAACATCGGCCACCTTCGACATTCGCCGCGATAATTTCGGTTTGGCTGTATATATGCACCGTGGCCTGCGCGGGGTGTGGTAAAATCGAGACTATATTTCACTTGCATCTGATATAGACTCTTAATACCTTATGTATCATAGATGTGTTTATGAAATTTAGTTAGTCATTGGTGGTACAAGGATTGTTTTTAAGGAATTTTTTATTTCTAGTTGTTCAAGAAGGTTTAATCGTTTTCCTTTTCTTTCTGTCTGAATTAAATTTATATTTTCTGTGTCGATAAAATGATTATTCCTGTATTTTTATTGCTATTTAAAATTTATTTTCTGTATTCATTTACCCTATTACCTATACTTCTACCACTCTGGTCAATATAGACCGCATTGGAATCCTTACATTTAATTTCATATACACCCGATTTGTTAAGTTTACTTATTTTTTCCTTATTGTTGACCAAAATGCTTCCTAAGCTTGTTTTGTTTACACTTATTGTGGAGATACCTAAATTATTTAATTTTCTACTAATTTTATCACTATACTTCGGAATATAATTAATGAAATTGTACTTTGTCGTTTTGTTAGGTACAGTAAAAAATTCCTTTAGAATCATTTTTCGCTGTTTGTGTTTAACCATATTATCTATTAACGACTCATTATATCCATTACTTCTTGCAATTTGTTTGATTATATTTAATTCCTTATTAAAATCATCTGCATCTGAGGGAAAATTTGTAAGTCTATGTATTAATTTGCCACGATTGTTATGAATTGAAATGAATGACTGTGTCTGTGGTAGTGAGTTTTCGATATATGCTAAATTTTAAATGATTACAATGTTTTTTTAACAATAATCTCTAAAAAGTTTAATTGACAATTTTCCTCGGTTTCCATTATGAACTGAATTTTACTATTAAGGGAATTCAATAAATTAAGACAACTACTTAAATTTCTTTTTGTACTGGTTCATATACAAAAAATATCATCTACATAACGAGTCCAATAGAAAACATATGCTTTTAGGTTGCTATTACTATTAAAAATTACATTTTCAAAATTTTCTATAAATATCTCTGCTAACAAAGGAGAAATAAGGGAGCCCATTGGTAAGCCGTCTTTTTGTCTATAAAATTCACCATTAAATTGAAAATAATTCTGTTCATTGCATATTTTTAAAAAGTTTTTCAATTATATTTTTCAAATTAAATCTATTTGTGAATTATCTATTAAATTATTTTGAATTAATTATAATTTGGTAAACACAATAACAATTGCATAAATATTAGAATAATCGCCCTCATAGATAGATAGATAGATAGATATATAGATAGATAGATATCGTTTATTTAACCACATTATATACAGGTTTGTAGATTTGTAGCAAGTCAGTGCACAAAAATCTTATAGTTAAAAGAGAAAAAAATGTTAAAGATCATTCAGGGTTGATAGATATAAATATAAATATACAAAGCACAAATACAGATACATAAGATATAAGCAAAATAGTAGAAGTAAAAGTACAGTAAAAACCACTGTATTATAGATTGGTACTTTTATCGAAAAAAACAAGAATTTTCTTATAGTTAATAAAGTTTAAAATATTATACAGATTTGATGTATATAAATACAAACACATGAAGCACAAACTAATATATAAACTAAAAACAAAACAGTGGAAGTCAAAAGAAAATTAAAATTAAATAACCACTGTATATACATATACCAAACGATTGTCGAAAAAAAAAAACAAGAACTATCTTATAGTAAGTAATATGTGGTTAGTATATCCGTATAAATAAAACCACATATATGACAAACCAGTCTATATACAGACATACATATATACATACACATATGCACATACATACACACATGCACATACATACACACATACACGCATGCACCCAACATATATACACATATACATATATATAACACACATATACACAGATACACACATATACACACATTTATACGCATATATACATGCATACATATACATACATATATACACACACATACACCCATGTACACTCATAAAACAAAATTAAACTAAATAACAAAATTAAACTAAATATTGGGTAGTTCTGCTCCACATCAATATAATAAATACAATGCGATTTTAAATGGGTAATCTATTTATCAATTTCTTGTTTATTAGAGTGATGCCCGTATTCATAGCTTTAGTATTCATCTGTAACGCTCTTGAGAAAGACCTAACAAGCCAAAACATATGTAGAGTGTATCGAAATACATTTTTGAAACATCTGAAAGCAGTGTTTTTCCAATAATTTTATTCATAGTAATTGTTGTGATATTATTCCTTACAAGCGAAGTATATATATATGCTATTAAAAGTTGTTCCATATGTTCTGCTGTTAAAATCCGCCACCACTCTGCAAAAATTAATTTATATATTGAAGATGAACATTTTATCTGGACAGATATTATTGGCGCATATTTAAAATAGGGGAACATACGTAAAGACGCCATATTTATTTGAGGCCCTAAGCAATCCACTTCTTTGTCCTGTAGATTGAATTGTGACAAAACCAGGATTGCTGTGTGCAACATTTTCTAGTTCTTTGTTTATGTGTTCAGCGATGTCTACAGATAACACAGCTCCACAAAAAAATTTTTCTGACCTAGCAACGAGATGAGTACATCCTTATGAATTTTTGATCGCTGATTCCGATTTCGGGGTCAAAAAAAGTCGTACACCCCCAAAAAAAAAATTTTGAGCCAAAAAACACTCTCTGAATGGGGTATATATGAGATAACGCTCTGAAAATGATGTTATCATTTTAATCAATCGTTTTGTTTAATATTTTCGGGAATAATTGAATGTATTACGATAAAAATAAAGGTGAATTACAGCGTTCACCCTATCGGCATGAAACGCACCCCCATAGAAAATGAGAACCACCCTCATCTGCCACCAAACAATTGATAACGACAATGACTGAAAAACATTTAAAAATGTTTAAGTTTCGTTAGGTTTGCAATAAATTGACGTAGAATTCACGTAATACACCAAAACTACCCCTATATCGTTATGAAAAACAACCCTTAACTTCAATTACAGAAAAGAGAAAGGAAAAAACATGAAATTTGATAACAATTTCGTTTGGCTTGCAAAGAACTGTCGTAGAACTTATTTTATTTTTATCTCAATTCGTGAGATCTATCGTCCATTGATTTGCCAAAAAGATTCCTCATAATCAAATGACCCAGCAAAAGCATTAACTCTAACAGGTTCCAACTTTAATTGATGCCATATCATGCTAATAAGAGCTTGCCACTGCTAGGTGAACTTGCGTATTGCTTTAACATACGGAGTTGAAAACTCTCGTACCTATAATTTTATCGGTTGTCAATTTCCAAAGAGGTGAAATGACCCCCAGTCAAGATGTGATTAAAGAAAATGAAACGCTCAGTATTTAATGAAGATAAGTGTTAAAAGATACCATAAAAAAAAGATTAAAAAAAAGAAGAATTAAAAGCTACTAACGTAAGAGTACTTCTCACCCCCTTCAGGGATGCGTTTTATACCCATGGTGTTAAGATTGGTGAAAAATGACTGCTAATATCCTAGCCATAAGGATCTCTGCAAATAAGAACATCCATATAATGAAATCGTTATCAAATTTTATGGTTTTTCCTTTCTTTTTTCTGTAAGTTAAGGGTTGTTTTTCATAACGCTATAGGGGTAGTTTTGGATATTACGTGAATTCTACGTCAGTTTATTGCAAACCTAACGAAACTTAAACATTTTTAGATGTTTTTCAGTCATTGTCGTTATCAATTGGTTTGATGGCAGATGAGGGTGATTCTCACCCTCTATAGGGGTGCGTTTTTTACCGATAGGGTGAACGCTGCAATTCACCTTTATTTTTATCGTAATACATTCAATTTTTCCCGAAAATATTAAACAAAACGATTCAGGAGGTGTTTTTTGGCTCTAAATTTTTTTTTGGGGGGTGTACGATTTTTTTTGATCCCGGATTCGGAATCAGCGATCAAAAATACATAAGGATATACTCATCTCATTGCTAGGTCAGAATTTTTTTTTTGTGGGGCTTGATACATATATTATCGAAGATCACACACTACATTCATTGCATCAACTAGGTGAATTTTTCTGTTTTTGATCGACGTTCAAGTTATTCTATGACGAGAGGGACTTGTGAAAAACTTGAGTGTACAAATTCTAAATCTGTTTGGACACTGGGATCAACAATAATTTCTTGAGCATTTGCAATAGCAACTACTTCTTTAGCATCCAATTGTAGTACGACTCTTTTTATATAAACAAAGTTTCTGTATAAATACGATGCTGCGTATCAGCCATGTGTCCCATCTTGTCAGCATAGGCTGTGGAGGTAATGGTGTATTGGGTAGAAGTTCTTGAAAAAATAACATACATATGTATAGTTTATTTCAAACTTATTTGCAACATAGAAAACGTCGGCTTCTTTCATCCCATTACCGCCGTCAAAGAAGTCGAAGTCGCAGCAAAAGCGGGAAAATATTACATAACATTCTGGCTGTGAGATTAATGTAAATGCTAATTCACAGTTTGCATTAGGTAAGTATATGATTTCTTAAAGGATATTCGAATATCTATGCAACTACATAATTTGCAAACAGTTTTATATTAATTAATGAAAATGTATGACCGATTTAGTTTTTATATGGGTATATAAAAGTTTATATAATGTAAACAAATTCACATAACATAAACTTACATTTCTTATAAAGTTATCAAGGCACTTAAATGACTCGCCGATATTCGAATTCTGGTGATTACTCTATAACATGATATATCAATTAAATAATTTTAAATGACCACAGTTTGTTTATAGTATTTTTTTTATTAACCATTAATTACTACCAATAACATGTTGAGGACTTCATTATCTACTTAATAATATAAAAGGTAAATAAATAATAGTAATTAATATTTTAAATATGTGAAGGAAATTTGCTTTTTAATGTTTCAAAAATATTTTATTAGAAACTCTACACGTGTTTCGGCTTTTTAGGCTTTTGTCAAGCGTATAGGGAATACTGAACAGTAAAATTTGTGTTCATTGCTTATATAACCACATCTGGTACCTACTATAAAACTATAGTAAAATATGCATTTATAAGTTGGACATTACTATTATTTTTTAAATCTAAATTATCATATATCTAAAATATGGTGACCGGTAAAAACTTGTTGTTCATTCCTTACATTTTTATTATTTTTAACAGCCTTACTTATTTCTACTTGTTCTAATAGATCAAGTTTCTTTCCTTTTTTTCCCGAATGGATTAATTTTACATTATTTAAATCTATAAAATGACTGTGTTCTATGCAATGTGTTGACATGCCCGTGCTATATACATTGTTTACAATATATTTCTTGTGTTCCTCGAATCGCGTTTTTACATTTCATCCAGTCTGTCCAATGTATGTTCAATATATATAGCATCATAGTAGTAATTAATTATTGCAACTTTTATGACGTATAGTAGAATTTAGGAGACACATAAAAAATCTCAAAGCTTTGCCACGATGCTCCTGAGGATAGAGCGGGGCATGCTTTATTTTTCTACAGCATATTAAATAATAAATATAAACTTAATACATAAAACATCATTATTCTCATGTAAAGTATATTCTGGCATGATTAAAATAAGAAATTAACGGAAACACGCCTGTATCAAATATAATTTCAAATTATTTTGATATAATTGCGCAACTCCCTCCTAAAATATTTTACGATTTACCGGTCACTTCCGACCCAGCTGTAAAATCCTAATAACGAGAAAGCATGCAGGGACGGACGGTCATTATTCCGCGAGACATCGAACAATTCGTGCATTTTAGAATTTATATAGGTTATGTGCTTTATAAATACAGTGCGTTCTTCAGTGTTTACATTTTATTTGGATTGTGAGAGCCTTGAATGTATAATACTTTAACAGATAAGTGAAATTTTCCTTTGTATTTAAGCGTATTTTATGTAGTTGTGTTTTTATAAATATTCCGGCGGGTGGTGAATTATTCGAGTGTTTTCTATTTATAAGTGGCTAAAATAATATTGTGATAATGTTCAGGCCTTCGGAAGAACCTCAACCTAACGCTAGCAGAGAATTTCACGAAGATATGGGGAATGGTAATGGCTCACAAATTACAGAGAAAGTTTCAGACATCATTGCTACTAAATATAGAAAAAAAACAGCGTAATTGTCTTAGACAATGCTTCGTATCATTCGCGACAAATCGAAAAAATACCAAATACTGGAACAAAGAAAAAAAGATATTCAAGAATTTCTCCGAAAACATAATTCGGAATTTCAAAAAAATTTTAAAAAGAAAGATCTTTTGGATATTGTTAAGAAGCAAAATTTCTCAAAACAATATGTAATTGATAAAATGGCTGAAGCTCAAGGACATACATTTTTACGGTTGCCCCCATATTTTTGTATTTTCAACCCGATCGAACTAATATGGAGTCAGCTGAAAAGAAGCATTCGAAAAAAATAACACCTTTCCCAAATTTGATGTTAAAGTAATCGACCTTATTAAAGCTGAAGTGAGAGAAATAACACCAAACTATTGGCAACATTGTATTCAACATGTCATTACATTGAAGATGAATACATTAAGTTAGGAAAAAGCATCAACCCTAATCTAAACCGTTTAATAATATATCTTGATTCAAATGTCGATTTAGAAAGTGATTGTGAAGTGTTGAGTGAGTATCGTGATTAGTGTTTTGAATAAAATTGTAAATTTATCGTGTTATCATTGTTTTATATACGCGCAAGTGCAATATAACATTATTTTTATTTATTATATTATATATATATATATATATATATATATATATATATATATATATATATATATATATATATATATATATATATATATATATATATATATATATATTTATTTACTTTAGTCCACAGAATGTTAGTTTTTTTTTTTGTTAAATTAGTCTATTACCGATTTAGATCTGATTAGTTTTAACTATAACTATGTTGATACTGGATGTAATGATATCACAGAAAAATATAGTCTAGATCCCATATGAATAATGACCAATGAAATATAAATAAAATTGATGGCAAAAAAGGTACAAAATTATTATAAAATGTTTCTGAATATATACAGAGAAATATATTTTAATATATAATATATAAAATATATTTTAAATATTATTTTATTATGATTTTCTTCATGTGCTTTTCTTAAATAAACCAGTAGAATCTGAGCGGGAAAGTTTACTCTTGATTTTTTTGCAGTTACCCCTCGATAAAACTTAAAACATTCTTTTCTAAAATGGATTTTTTTTAAATTAATAAAATAAATTATTCACCTGAATTTCCCCCTATTACTAAGGCAGTTTTTCCTGACAAACACACTTTACTCTTACATCTAGTTCTGACTAATACACAATATATTTTCAATACAACAATTGGTATGAAGAACAGAGCAAATATAAACAACAACATTTTAATGAAATGTTAAGCAATTACTGAACTCTAAGTCATTATTGTTAATATTTAATAACTAGTTAATTAAATACCAGAAACCTGTTATGATAGTATAATTTCCAAGGTATTAAAGAAACTAATTATTACTATCAGTATCTGAATACCTACCGTTGAAGTAAACTCGATTTTTTTATGTGTACAAATACTACTAGTATATTTATGCAATATTATGTAAATTGAGTAAATAATTTTTACCAATAAAATTTAATGGTTCTAGAAGATGAAAGTGCAGAATAGCTGGAATGTTTTCACTGTATGAAGACAAGAGCGCTCACAGAAATACTTTTAGGGGTGAGGAGGCAAAATTCAAAATTAATAATTAATAAACTTTATTAAACCAAATCCATATTTCAATACTAGTTTGTTACACTTAAATATAAGAAGTTTACAAAAAAAACTATGATGAATTTACGATTTTATTGCATGAATTAGACAAATGTAATGTCGGAATAATAATTTTAACTGAAAATTGGAATATAATAAATTTAAATTATTTTAATATCAAGGGATATAAAATTTATTACAATGAAGGTGAATACAATCAAAATGATGGGGGTTGTTCTTTATATAAGGGATGAGATTTTAGCAGAGGTGAGTACTGTCACTTTAACAGCGGTTACTTTAATCAAGGCAAATTTCACTCTAAACGAAGTTCACTTTGTTCTACCTGCCATTTATAGTCTCCAGCCACAAATACTCCTATCTTTATTAAAGACTGATAAATATTTAAAGGAAAATAACTCCAACATAGAAATCGTGGTAGGTGATTTAATAATAATAAGTTTTTTTTAGGGGTGCAAAGGACCGGCAACCTCCTCACGGTGCACCGTGGATAGGCAGAGGTAACTTTGCCTGATAGATGTCGGCCGGGAGGTACCAAGGCTAACCACCTGGTACCCCTTCTGGTTCCATACAACTTAAGAAGAAAGGCCTCTCACAATCAAACCCAAGCGGATGGTAGTCAGAGACAGGTGGGAGGGGCCTCACCGGATGGTCTCAACAACGACGACAATGGCTATGGACACGGGCGCTTTAAAATAATTGATTGAAGATGAAGTTACTGAAGGGCATCCCGTCAGCTGGAAGAACTGCCAGCCGTAGTCTCATCGCGGCAATTAGCAGCTGATGGGAAACATCCTCTAGAGTTCACCGATGTAGACTTAAGGACGAAGGTTAGCCTTAACACCAGGGCTAACCTAAAGCCACAAGACCTTACTAGAATGGAGGCGGTCATCGATGCGGAACTTTCAGAAAATGCAGACATCTAGCAAGTTAACTGTGCCGTGTACAACGCCTCGGAACAACTCGTCCCCCGTGAGAAGTCAACCAATCGCGGGGTCGAACAAGCCAAGCGGCGTGTAAAAAAATCGAGGGAAAGATACAATTTGTTCCGTACGAATCCTTCTCGCCTCTTCAAGAGCCATAACGTGTTGTAGATAATCCGCCGACTGTAGAAGATATCGAAACCTTCTGGAAAGGTATCTACGAAACCACGCGTCTATTCAATAGCAACACTCCAGCAATTGCACACCTCGAGGCCCTCTGCCACATACACCTTGAAGAGCCAGAAGAAGTGTGCCCGGCAATCAGTACGGAAGAGGTCTAACAAGCACTTGTGTGCATTAACAACTGGTGGTGGACAAAATTTCCTTTCACTCACCGACGTCTGGCGCGAATTTTCAACTTATGGTTGAACGAGGGGCAACAGATTTCGGGCTGGTTCGTCGAGTGACGTTATCCCCAAAAAAAGGGGATATTTCCGACCTGAAGAATTACAGGCTGATCACTTGCCTCAACTCATGCTACAAGATATTGACACGTATCTATGCTAGGTCTATTGATCCAGTCTTCCAGCAGATACACGAACAGCCTGATGTCAAGAAGAGCAAGGCAGGTTGCAAGGTCAGCCTGCTGATAGACCGCTGTATTTCACAGGATTTTGTGCGATACAAGCGGAATCTATCGATGGCCTGGATTGATTACCACAAGGCATTTGATACAACATCGCACGAGCTATTGTTGCACTTGCTCAAATGTCTTGCGGTACCAGCACCACTAGTGAGATTCATAGGATAGCTACTGCCGCTCTGGAAGACTCGCTTCACCAAAACATCAGGTGCACAGCGGGTCACGACAGAACAGGTGGCATTTAGGAGAGGAGTTTTCCAGGGTGACTTCCTGAGTCCTCTCCTCTTCTACATCTCACTGCTGCTGTTGTCTGTTGGGCTCCGCCAAACCCGCGGATATCAATGTGGACCACCCAGCGACCGGAAGCATAAGGTCACCCATCTATTTTATATGGGCGACCTTAAACTTTATACCTCCGGAGAGTGCGAACTACAAAAAGCTCTTAGGGTGGTCGAAGAATACACACGGGCAATTAATATGGAGTTCGGGTTGGACAAATGTGCAGTCGTCCACCTCAAGAGAGGATGATGCGGGAAATTCCCTGAAGATGCGCAGCTCGCAGACGAAAGCATCCTAAGACATCTGGATGCAGTAGAGACCTATACATATCTAGGTGTGCAACAAAGGCACATCCAGGATGTAACACAAATAAAAGATTCACTCCGCGGCAAGTACAGACACCGCCTCCGAAAGATTTGTTCTTCCGAACTTTCAGGGAAGAACAAGGTGTCTGCAACTAATATGCTTGCCGATCCAGTTCCGCTCAACTCCGTCGGAGTGGTAAAGTGGACGGTAAATGAGCTCGCCAATTAGATAGAGATATCCGCAAGATGACATCTTCTTCCTTTACATCTTTATCAATGTTGGATATCGTAACTGTAGGTTTTCTTAGTTGTGTCTCTTTTACATATAGACATATGCAATAAAATAGATCACTATGTATAATTACTTATCTGAATATCTTTGGAAAACACGGTCATGTGAGCTTTTCTCCATGAAATTATTATTACTTAAGAAACCCCTTGTATGTCAATACGCGCTAGGTCATTGAATGAAAGAAGTCGATTATAAAATATTTATTTAATAAATAACATATTTTGGTAATAAAAAATTGTACAATACGCTTAATCCTAGTCAGTTTCATTAAACAAAAAATACACAGTTTAAATAATTTACAAAATATTCCAATTATAATATAAATATAATAAATAGATTAATTAATTTAATGGTCATTGAGATCAATTGTTCAAACAAAAATCAATTTTTTTATCTGTCGACATTTCTTTAAACATCACATAAACGAAAAGTCGACAAATTAAAAAAAATATGTTTTTTTTTGGAATATTGACTCCAACACCCATTAAATCAACTTGCATTTAAAAATTTAGAGCATAAAAACAATCAATATAATAAATAACATTTGATATTTAATCCACAGTTATAATACGACTAATAACTAAGATTATGGATGCACTAGACGATTTATAACAGTTTTTACTGCTTAGTAGAAGTATAACATAAGACAATGCCGTTTTTAATATTTCTATCTAACGTTTTTTAAAAGTATTAATACAATCATCAACAATCATAGGCTTGTAGACTTATTTTAAATCAAATCTTTAATTAACTAATAAAGTAATAAAATTCAACAGATTTCAAAAATATTCCAAAAAATACCAAAAAAACTCTTAATTGAAACATTTACGTTTACATCATTTTTTTAAATGAAATTGACCTTTAAATTTGTAGTTGTTAACACGATACGCCCTGTATATAGGATGATTCAATTAGGGTGAATCAAACGGCACCAATTGATGAAACAACAAACGATAATAGGCGTTTGTCTAACAGACTAGAGTCCATAGTCAGTGCATAAGAAAATAACAGCCACTTAAAATGAGGTATAAATTACAGTTTTTCCTGAAACATGACAATAATTTAGGTATAATCAGGGTAGATGTTTAATTTTAGTAATCTCCAGATGATGCCAACTTGGTAGGCGAAACGCACGTCGAGTGCAGTATTTGGTGTTTTGTTGCTTCGTGGAAAACTACATCAGTATTAAGGAACTTAGTACGTTTCATTTGCTATATAATATTTTTTACTGTCCATAAAGAAGTAAACGAGTTATAAAATAATTTAGATTAAATATTACCATTAAATAAATGGGAAAATATTTACTAAATTAGCTTATAGCTCCGTTATTAATCGTATTTCTATCTCTGCCAAAATGGAAATACGCCTACAATGTGATACTAATAACTTCTGAACGACACAAAATATCAAAAAAATTCAAAAAGTATTTTTTGTAGTCTGAAGCTTCTGTAATGCAACGGTTTTTGAGATTGGTTAATAAATAACGAAGATATGGCTCATTTCGAGAATGTAAAAATCCCCATTGCCAAGTGACGCGCTCTATATCTTGTTTTGCCCGTTTCCCATGTTGTTCTGACGGGCTACTCTTTACGTTACCGCGCCTCGTAGGCCCGGATTTACAAAGTTTGCCATCTTGCTGTATTGAAATGCATCAATTGGAATAAGTAATACGATGGGGTATTTTCATTGATATGAAATGAAAATGGAAATGCTTATATTTTGAAAATACAATTATTTTTAGTATTTTTGGTGCCGAAAAAAATATATTACATACCACTATTAAATAGTTATTTCAATTTAAGTAAAAAATTTTCATAACTACATCACTAAGTGCAAACTAGGGAAATTACCACAAATTTGTTGGAACACTGACAAGACGGTACTTCTATTATTCTGTTGCGATTCCCGTTTTATCTATTTTGTTTTTGTATTTATTTTAAGACAATCTAGAAGCACACAGATATGGAAAAAAATATATAGAGGGGACCTAGATCAGATAATTCATCTGCTATATTTTTACAATAATAAACAAACGAAAATAATATTACGGTCAAATGTCAAATCGGATACAATATCGTACAACTGCAGATTACAATGACTAATTCTGAAGTCATTGTGAAATACCCTAAAAATAACTACATTTCACGCTCTATTTGAATTTGAACTTAGTGAGGTCACGAAAGTTTGACTTTTTTCTCAGTTACAATAAAAGGAAGAAGAAAAAAATAATGAAAAAATACGTTTCTTATGTTTATCTCTAGTTTTTTCGATTTTCAAATTAAAAAAAGAAGAAAAATACCCCCATTAACTATTTAAGAGGTAAAATGTCCACGAAGGTTACTATTGATAAATTACAGCCTACCGCAGATGTGCTCAGACAACACTGTTTAAAATTTACCAGATGAGAATTTGGAGCAGTGCCTTAAAACCGATTATGAGTATTGTGACTATACCTGAACACAATAGTTAAGTATTGGATAACAAATGAAAAAGGCGAAATTTCTCCTACATTTACAAAATCGGCACTACCAACCTCATTGCAGAAATATAATTTTGTGCACGTAAAACTGTTAAAGTTTATACCTACGTCAATTGAAATTGGTCAGTTTTAAAACACAGGACTGTGCGCACTTAACTTGATATTTTGTCCAATGTATTTAGCAATGGTATCGGGAATCGAATGGTAGTTGAAATTGTGCAGGCGAGTCCGAGACTGGCAATGTAATCAGCCTGAATGAACCATCTACGACTGCAGTGTTTAAAGATAATAAAACGGACAGGCCCACTAGTATAAAAAAAAACTCGTTAAATCGTTTCTTAGCAATCAACGTGGATTTGTGAGATGTGCCGGGATTGGCCTTGGTTTGAGGATGATGGGCGACGATTGGCTGTGATCAGGATATACGTCAGTCTGGCTGGTCAGTGGGTGTTTGAGTTATATCAGTCAGTAGTCAACGTGGACTCGATGATGTAACCTAGTTCTTTATAACATTGGTCCAGTGCAGTGCAGAAATACACATATACATTGTTGTTGCTTAAATAGCGGCGGCTAGTAATATGATACTATGTTTAAGATATCTTTATGAAATATATGTTTATTTATATGATACTATGTTTAAGATATCTTTATGAAATATTATATTATTTTAACTAAATGAGTAAAGTCGCGTAGGCGCCTCGGCAAATTCCAACAGGGGATTCAGGGGAATAAGTCAGGCAGTTGATGTTTAGCTATCGCCCAATAATGTTTTAAATCGACTTTTATAAAATTAATTAACAGAAATATAATTTTTGGATGAAAGATTTCTATTTTTATTTCTAACACCTGTTATTGTCGAAGAAGCCGAAATAAATTTAGAGTTTCAAAATAAAGATTTACACGTACAAAGTCAACGCATTATTTTAAATATATATGAACGTTTAAAAAGCGAAAATCGTGAAAAATGTGAGAAAGAAATAATAGAACGTAATAACGAATTAACTAAAATATCGAAATCAACAATTTATCGTGTAATTAAAAAAGGAGATGTTATATATCACGGTACAAAAATAGGAAAAGGAAAAATATGAAATTAAAAAATATTGATGATGCTACCAAAAATGTAATACGGCGTATAATTTATAATATGTATAAATGGTTTTCAGAAGAGCTTTTACCAAATTTCCTCCTAAATCGGTAATAGTATTAGATAATGCTTCTTATCACTCGCGAATATTAAATAAAATACCAAACATCAGTACAAGGTACAAGAAAGGAAGACATTTTAAAATTCATGAGAGAAGAAATATGGAAATTCCTGTAAAAGTTCCAATAAAGCGCGAATTACTGAAAAGAATAAAAGAACAGAATTTCAAAAAGGAATATGTTATTGATAACTTATCCAATATACACGGTCATACACTTTTGCGCTTACCTCCGTACTATTGCATATTTAATCCTATCGAGATGGTTTGGGCAACTTTAACAGATCGTTTGCGAAAATGTAATGACTCTCCAACGTTAAGCGCGGTAGTAGTTGATCATATAAGAGAAGTAATAAATGACCTCGACAATACTGATTTATGGAAAAATTGCGTTCAGCATGTAATTATTAAAGAAAATCAATATCCAACACTACCCCCCATTGCGCCGATTATAATTCAACCGGGTAATGATTCCTCTTCAGAAAGTGAAGATTCGGAGGTGTCAACTTTTAGCATTTAACTTTTTTTAATATACATATATTTTCAGAACAAAATATTTAGCTATTATATTAGGTATGAAGTTTACTTTTTTTATTGTTACATTTCTTGGAATATATTTTATTTAGTTGACAAGAAATTTTAATTTAAGTTACTTTATTCTAGACATATTTTAATTTTGTTTTTATTTATGTTTTATCTAAACAAATATTTATTTTTGTTGTACTAATTCTTTGTTTTGGTTAAGAAACTTACATTTTTATTTTTATTTTAGAAGAAACTTTAATTTTATTTTTTACTATATAACATCCTTGCCCCTCGCTAATCTAACCTGTCCCATTCCCTCATCCTGGCAAGGATATGTTCATACCTTCTCATTGGTCCTTGCTGAGCAATAACATATTTCAATATGGTATGGGTTAACTTTAAAACTAAACCCAATAAATTTAAATATTTAGACTTTATATCTAAAACTGATATAATATTTCAAAAATATGTTATTGGCGAAATGAACAAAAATAGCCTATCTAATAAACAAAAAATAATAAAAATTAATACAATTTTCAAAAAAGTATAACATTTTCTTATGACAAGCATTTCTATTTACCTCCGCCCATGTACAATAAAGAGATGCCGACGTTTTTTTGCAGGTTTTTGGTTTTTATATGATTTCAATTGACTTCGTACAAACTTTAAGTTTTGTTTACTTACATTGTTACCTGATCATTTTACATATATTTTTTTTATTTTAGGATGCAGAAACTTCAGTTGTCAGTGTAGAAATAATAAATTGCCATATCTGACAACATGTAGCTGTTCTGGATTAAGGGGTTAAGGAAGGTAAAATCTTTCGTGGATACCCCTGTACAATTAACAAAGAATTTGTTTGGCAAAGCAGCTATTTTCTATATCATTTACAAGGAGGGATTAGTTCATTTGACAAATCTCATTTATTTTTTATGATTTATCACCTGGTTAAATTTGTTTCACCCGAACCAAATCACTCTGTATAATTGTAAATTGTTTTTATTTTTAATTTTCCGTAAAAAAGTCTTCCTTTGTAAGAACTTTTGCTTATTCTGAAAAATCCTTAGACGTAGTCAAAGTTTTGATACACCGCACAGACAAAAGACAAAAGCACACAATTTATTCAATAACAAACAGACAACTGGAACAAATCAATAACAGTTCGAATGAAAATTATTCTACATATTGTCTTCCTACTGCTACATATTTTTCTATCCTTTTTCTAAATTCCTCGTAAACGAAATGGATGATATTGTCATTATTTCATTATTGTCAGCTACTGCTTCTTTAATTTTGTGCTTTAAAAGCTTTACCTAGTTACAACCAAACGTCAACAGCATATTTATTTCCATGGCTAACTTATAGAAGCTATTTAGGATGTCTCTTTTTATAATCAGTAAATTTGTTAAGATAGAAAAATAAAGATATAATATCAACATTGAGATACAACGTTCTAAGTTGGCATATGAACTTCTCTTGACATTGGAAATAACTTATCCCTATAACACTTTCAATTTATTTTTAAATAAATGAGCAAATCAATAATTCGACATAATTTCAATTTTTGTTAATTTTTTACCATCCTGTATGATATATCGAAATTCTGTATGCGGCTAAGTCTAGTTCACAAGTTATAAACGGTGTTAATTAGTGATAAAGGTCGTAAAAATATGGGCGATTGGATTCGGAATGACGTCTAGAAAAATGTATAAAAATTTTTTACCAGCACATAAAAAATTGCAAAAGTTATTAACAAATTAAGATAAAAAAAAGTATTTAGTTTTTCGCAAATAATTCAGAAACTATTAATAATTAAGAAATAAAAAAAAAGATTCTTAAAGAGGACGAAATTTCCGATAAAAAAGTCTTAACTCCTGGAACTGTACCTCCATTATTAATCATTGTAATTTAATGGTGAAAATAGTGCTTCGCGCGACGAGCGCGACGCTGCTGCCGCAGACCTCAGAGTCCGACCGGAGCAACAAAAAAAATTTTTTTTTAACTATAAAATATTAATTAAAAAATTTCAAAAAAATTATTGGATCATATAGACATCCCAAGGAACAATATCCACTTAAAAAAATTTTTTTCCATCAATTTTTCATAAAATGCGCTTATTGTTAATTAACAAATTTTTTTGGCGTTCACGTTTATGTTTATAATCAGATAATTGTTAAACTAAAGACGTGAAAATTATAACCGATGCTGGATACATTGTGACAAGTATACTTTATGAAATAATCACATCACAATATTTTTAATTGTTATAGTTCATTAGTTATTAATCTTTTGCGTTAACAAAAAAGTAATAAACGATAAAAAAAAGGTGAAAACTTTTATTAATCAATATTTGATATTATCACTGTTTTTTATATATCAAAATACTATTAGATTTTATAATTTTTAAATTTTAAGTGGTATTTGTTTAAAAAAAATATTATAAACAAACGGATTAGTTGCTTATTTTAGAGGGGATGAGGTATGGACATCCGTTTAATTTCTGATATTCGATCAGTGAAGTTAAGCAGCACTGATCGAGTCCGGCAATTGGATGGATGAACGATAGCTCATCTAACAGTCGGTAGGCTGTCAACAGACAATCCCGAGAAGGCCGCTAGCCTGATGCAGGCGGAGAGGCAAGCCCGGGTGGACGGTCGAAGAGACCTACCCAGGAGGTTTGCCACTCTGCTAGCGGTGCAGGCGGGCAGGCCCAGGCGGTGGGTTAGTTGACAGTCGAGGACCGTGGTTCGGAGTCCACACTAAACTGTAGATCCCTAGGTAAAAAGGGCCCATTGTGGCCTACTTGCCTAGTAAAATAAGTAGCTACTACTACTACTACTGCTTATTTTAGAAAAAAAAATTTTTTTGCCAAATTATTAGTGGAACGATTTTTTTTTAATTTTTTCTTAAAAAAAATTTTTTATTAATGATTTTTTTTACTTTTTTCATTATTTAAATAATAGATTAACACAAGATTTTTTTTTCTAAATTTATCATATGCAATTTTTAACAAAGTAAAAAAAAAAATTTGTTTCGCTTAAAATTTATTTGTTTATGTAATAAACAATTTGTAATAAACAGTGGTCGAATGTATTAATATTTTTTTTTAAGAAAAAAAAAGTACTAAAAACAACCATATATTTAACCAATACAAAAAAAAATTTCGATTTTTTATAGAATTTTCAATTTTGCTGCTCTACAGAAATTAAAGTGCCTCCTTCTGTTGTTAAGTTATTAACCTATATATCTTTTAAACTATTAGAGATACGACAATGGATATTCAAGTCGTTTTTTATAAAGGATTAATTAATCTTTAAAATGAGTTAACCACCTAGTTTGTAACTATTGTTAATCAGCTATTATACGCATTTGTTTATAAAAAATTAAGGTTTCTTTTCTGACTTATAGCTTATTAAATATTGCAGATACAGTAATATGCCCTCGATACAATTTTGTTCAGTGATTAAATATCTACCGAATAAGCTTTTGATCATAGCCATATCTGGTTTAAACTATAAACGTATTTTTATTAATATTCTTCAAATTCGTATTCCGTTATACATATATGATTTCTTTTTTTTTGTATCGTTTTAATATTTTTCTATACTTTTTCTTTCTATACATTAGAAAAAGTTACATTAGCTTATAACTCAAGGAGCTGCTATTGTTAATTTAAAAATAAATAGTTTTTTTTATCAAATTATGCAGTGTTACTCGAATTTTTTTCCAATTTTCTCGGCTATCTCTTCAAAAATTGAAATGGAAGAAAGGGTGGAAGCCGGTTCAATTCAAAATATAGATGAACCGATCAGTTCTGGAATTCCTCTTTTAAAAAAAAGAAGAAAACGTTTCGTATAAATAATGACTATATATTGATTACACCATTATTATTCTTATAATTTATAAAAATATAATTGTTCTGAAATAAAATTTCTGTTTACTTAATAACGTTTCATTCTTATATTATTTTGAATAATTTTTAAATAAACAAAGTATGTAGTTTAAATTAATTATTAAAGAATAAATAAAAATATAGTTATTGTTCAACGGAATACGAATTTGAAGAATATTAATAAAAATACGTTTATAGTTTAAACTATAAGAGACTGAATAAAATTGTCTTGAAGGTCTATTACTGTATCTGCAATATTTAATAAGCTATAAGTCATAAAAGATTCGATAATGACAAAGAAACCTTAATTTTTTATAAACAAATGCGTATAATAGCTGATTAACAACAGTTAAAAACTAGGTGATTAACTTATTTTAAAGATTAATTAATCCTTTATAAAAACGACTTGAATATCCATTGTCGTATCTCTCATAGTTTAAAAGATATAGAGGTTAATAACTTTACAAAAGAAAGAGGCACTTTAATATCTGTAAAGTAGCAAAATTGAAAATTCTATAAAAAATCGAAAAATTGTTTGTCGTATTGGTTAAATATGGTTGTTTTTAGTTTTTTTTTTTTCATCAAAAAATATTAATACATTCGACCATTGTTTATTACAAATTGTTTATTAAATAGACAAATAAATTTGAAGCGAAAAAAAATTTTTTTTTACTTTGTAGAAAACTGCAAACTATAAATTTAGAAAAAAAATCTCTTGTTAATCTATTATTTAAATAATGAAAAAAAGTTGAAAATGATTATTAACAATAACAATTTTTTTTAAGAAAAAAATTTTTTTTAATCATTCCACTAATAATTTGGCAAAAAAAATCTAAAATATGCAACTAATCCATTTGTTTATAACATTTTTTAAACAAATACCACTAAAAATTTAAAAATTATAAAATCTAATAGTGTTTTGATATACAAAAACAGTGATAATAACAAATATTGATAAAACAGTTTTTTCACCTTTTTTTATCGTTTATTAGTTTTTTGTTAACGTAAAAGATTAATAACTAATGAACTATAACAATTAAAAATATCGTAATATGGTTATTTCATAAAGCATACTCTTGTCACAATGTGTCCAGATCGGTTATAATTTTCACGTCTTTACTTTAACAATTATCTGATTATAAACATAAACGTGAACTCCAAAAAAATTTGTTAATTAACAATAAGCGTATTTTATGAAAAATGGATTAAAGAATTTTTTTTATGTGGATATTGTTCCTTGGGGTGGATCTAGATGATCCGATAATTTTTTGAAATTTTTTTAATTAATATTTTATATTTTAAATATATGAAAGAAATTTGCTTTTTAATGTTACAAAAATATTTTTGAAACATTAAAAAGCAAATTTCTTTCATATATTTAAAATATTTAATGATGTTTCACAAGGAGCCAATCGCAGAATCAGTTCAGTGTATTAATATTTTATAGCTAAAAAATTTTTTTTTTGTTGCTACGGTCGGAGCACTATTTTCATCATTAAATTAAAATTATTAATAATGGAGGTACAGCTCCGGGAGTTAGGACTTCTTTATCGGAAATTTCGTCCTCTTTAAGAATCTCTTTTTTAAATTTCTTAATTATTAATAGTTTCTGAATTATTTGCGAAAAACTAAATGCCTTTTTTTTATCTTAATTTGCTAATAACTTTTGCAATTTTTTATGTGCTGGTAAACAATTTTTATACATTTTTCTAGACGTCATTCCGAATCAAATGAGCTATCGCCCATATTTTCACGACCTTTATCACTAATTAACACCGTTTTTAACTTGTGAGTATAAGATCTTTTCAGAATAAGCAAAAATTCTTATAAAGAATATCTGTTTTTTACAAATATAGTAAATCCATCCAGGGACACACTGTATACATACACATACAGGAGAGTCGAAAGTAAACTAATTAATAAATGACATATTTGTACACTATTTTGCACTATTCAACGGTCCACAATATACACCTTGAACACATATTGTTTTCAAACAATTTAGTCAAAAAGACTTGGATGTTGTCACTTTTATTGTTGTTTTCTTATCAGTACTTCCCGTGACTTTCTTTCTGGGTACAGACGCCGGTGTTACCACAGTTGTAACCTGAAATAAAAAAGTAATATTAGGCTTACATTCAGTAATGGTATAAGTCTACACAGGGTAGGGTGTTTCAATTTTAAATAGCAAGACGTGGAAAATTTTATTCTGAGTAAAAAATATTCCATGATATAATGTGTCTTAAAACGATCAATTTCGAAAAAGTGTTTTTGCGCCGTATTTTTGATCATATATCATGGCCAAATTTTGATAAATTGATTTACCTAATCAAAATTCATAATATTAATCATTTATACTAGGGCTGGGAATCGAATACGAATAATTCGAGTATTCGAATATTCGAGTATTCGAATACGAATTATTCTAATGGGAAATTATTCGAATATTCGAAATATTCGAATACTCGAATATTCGAATACTCGAATATATTCGAGTATTCGAATATTTGATTATATTTCAGTAAATTTGAATATTAAAATATATTATTAAATTATGTACGAATAGGTATGCAGTATGCATCCAACCAAAGTAGGTATAGGTAGGTACCTATTCTAAAATCCAAATATATAAATAGACCACATTAGTGGCACGTTTTACTACCAGTCAAACTATTCCATCTCTTTCTCGCCTCGACCTTATTCTTACTGTACTAAGGCAGGGGTTAAAATTAAATTTAAAATTTTAGAAAACCTGTAAATATTTAACTATTGACTTTTCATGTATTTGTTTTACCTTCACAATCTGCGTCTTTTTTAAAAACATTCTAATTTTAGAGCACTTTTATTTTTTTCGAAAAGGAAAAATAGATACAGAAGTATAATAAACTAGCTCTGTTTTCGTTTTATTTAAGCTTCAATAGTTAAATGTGAATAAGCTCCTCAATCCTAAAATAAAATACTAACTAAATAATTCTGACCCTTAAACTACATGTACCCTATTGTGGGTATGGAAAGCAAATCAAATTGCCTGCTTAGTAGATTACGTCACGACTATTATTGTGGTCTATCCAACCAAATACTCAAAGAGAGTATTCACTATTCACTAGTATTCAGTGCTATACCTATTAATAATGAATATTCGAGGATCCAGTTTATTCGGATACCTATTCGAATAATTCGGTTATTCGAGTATTCGAATATTCGAATTATTCGAAGTTCGAATATTCGAATATTTTTTCGAATGAATATTCGAATACTAAAATCTGAAAAATTCCCAGCCTTAATTTATACATCACCCAAATCAATGAATAATTTTTTCATTATAAAATCTGTTTTGCAAAATAATAATTATGCAGAGTTTTTTTTGTTAAAAAAACATTTCTTAGGATTGAAAAATTCCACAAACAACCAGTAACCACTATTGTTATACAATGCATTCCTGGAATGTCAAATAAACTTAGACGAATTGATAATCGGATGAATATAAGAACATCTTTCAAAACTAGCACCTTATCATCTACGATCACTAATAGAAGATAGATCAACGTTGCCTTCCGGCCGAAACGCTGACCAATTATCGTGTATGTGCTGCCAATCAGAGGCATTGTGTTCACGTATGTAATATCTTGTTTTACCGGTATGTCTTTTTAGCAGATAGTGACATATTTCGAATCGTATTTTACACTATTTTTTTCTGCGGCCATGGATTTTATAGTTAAGGGAATAAATTAATTAAATAAAAAATTTTCTAACTTAAATATTGAAAACTGTTAGCAGCTGTCACTTTGCCGGTAAAGTGAAATTTTACCGACTGTGCAGATAAAGTGACACTTTCTGGCCTAAAATTGCCCAAAAACAATTAATTTTCCGGACGGATGCAGTAAAAAGATATACACTATTAGAAAAAATTTAATTAGAAGGACTGCTCTGGGGTGTGCATAAAGGATTAAAATAGCAAAGTCATGTATGCATTGATGGTGCCTCAGTGTACGTTTTTTGTGTGAAGTAACGAGGGCACGCCTCATCGTGTAATTTCTTTCCACACTCAGTTTAATGTACAGATACTAGGTATTTAGGAAAATTCTAGTGATATCTAAAACTATACGAATAATAAAGACAGAGATAGTGAATTAGCTACTCGAGGTAAATTTTCCTAAACCTCTACAACCACGAAGGCGTGAACACGGCCATTGGTATGTGCAATAAGTAGTAGAGGGGATTGTCAGTCGTGAATTGGTGAGCGTGGTGACCGTGTTCGCCCCGCCGTGGTTTTATCTGTAGATAGGATAACAATACTGTACGCCACTCCCAGTGCATGTCTGATAGCCAATAAATTATTCATCTTTAGGTCATGCGCTGTGATGTCCCGCCCTTCATCAGATTATAGCAGGTAGCTGGTGACATGGTGGTGGTGTTTTGGACAAAACGTTTCAAAAAGGTGTTGGGTATGGTTGTTATTTCTGTAAATAACTCCGTATCACTGTTTATTTCGAGAATTTCTAGTTATTGATGCATATCGGTTTTAAAATGCATAAAAAAAACTCGGTGACATTTTTTTCAGTAGTTTTTGGCTATTTGGCGTGAAAGTAAACTGGCTATTAAATAAAAATAAATTAACAAATATTCTAAGGAAAATAAAATAAAAAATTCTATAATGAGAGATTTAAAGAAAAAAAACGTGTTAAAAATGCAACAAAAACAATTTCTTTTAAAAATGTTATTTTATAAGGGTTTGGTTTGTTTTGGTACCAACTGTCTTGCTGCTTAGTCAATGGCGAACGCCATTAACTCATCATCATTTAATTAAGTATTGTATATAATGGAATAAATAAAGACAAAATATACATATCGGCACCATATATACCACAAGTATCAGAAAAAGTTCAGAAAGAATTAGGTAAATATAACATACAATTAGCCTACAGAAATGATAATAGCATAAAAAATAAATTATAATCAAAACTAAAAGATCGAATAAAGAAATTAAATCAAACCCATGTTATTTATAAAATTGATTGCTCAGATTGCGATAGGTGTTACATTGGACGAACCCAACAATATTTAAATAAACGTATAAATCAACATAAATTATCAATTAGAAATTCCATAGCAACTCCTAATTCATGTAGCTCAGCATTAACTGAACACGCCATAAATAATTCACACAATTTTAACTTTCCGGGTACAACCATACTGCATAAAGAAAGAAATACCAAAAAACGCATGTTTTTGGAAATGGTCGAAATACAAAACAACAAAAAAACAGTAAATTATCAAACAGATATAGAAAATCTAAGTAGCATATATCGCAATCTTATTCAATAGTAACAAATTTTATACATCCTGTATATGTGCTAACTGCAAAACCTCTTCTCAACGGCTATCCAATATCATGAGAATGTTTACAATAACTCTGTCACTCGAACCATCAATATAAGTGTACTATCAGCTATTATAATTACCTACTCTTAAAGAAACACATCAACGACGACACCAAATATTAAATACTGATCATTCTCTGCCTAACTCGTCGAACTACACGTACAATCACATACCTGCCAAATAAAAAATTATGAAAAACAAAATAAAACCAGCCCATACAATGAAATTAAAATAGGAAACTTATTAGGTAAGAAAACACTTTTTTAGATATGTATTCTGTCACTAATCTAATTTACGACTTATGTAAAACCATTATTTTTAGCTTTTAACCTTGAAAAAGTCCGAATACTCGGACGAAACGTAGGATAAATTATCATGTACCTGGCTGGAAGTCCTCTAAAAATAAAAATAGGAAATAAAGTTTTTTTCTGTTTTTTATTGAAGAAATAATTTCTACTTTAACAGCCAACAACTTGTAAAATATCATCAATAAATAAAGAGGTTAATATTTTGACTCTTTCAAACTCTTTTATAAAATAACTCGGTCATTGACAGATAATAAATGAGCAACTTCCTTTTCATACACAAAATAAAAAAAATAAAAAATAAGTGTGTTAAATTTAGTTAGTTATGAGGAATTAGAAAAAAAATAAGAATAGCAAAATAAACGTAAAAGAAAAATAAAATTATTTCCAGACAATTTTGATTATTTCATTAAAGAAATGTCACTTATCAAACATAATCGTTGTCATTTTCACATGTCACTTTAATAGTGTTAACTTTTCCATATTTACAGTAACTAGTTTAACTAAGATATTCGATGTTTAATAACTAAGCCTGGCCAAGGTCATTAATCCTACAGAGACGTACTGGGTATGCATCATATCATAATACTTGAATAAGTACAATAATAAAAACAAACATATTTTATATATTGTGATGTATGTTTTTGTACTATTTCGTTCGCTTTAAATTCTTTTTTTATGTATATTCTTATATTTTGTAATCTTAGTGCTGCACATTATTATTAAACTGTTAAATGACGTTCACACATGTACATTGTATATCTAAGTGATAACTAATAATAAATAAATAAATAAATAAAATAAATGGAAATAAATTTTATTAATACTGGTACACTTTATAAAAATATGTACAAAACTCACCTTCTTAAGCAGATTTATGAAGTAGCTTAGTTGTCGTTATCACAAACTGGAGCACTTTTATAATAACTGTGTAGCATCAGATACGTTTCTACAGTTGTCTCAATAAGCGGTGTTCGCTGTGGTGAAAAAATATGTTTGTATTTTGAAAGAGACCGTTCGACATCTACGGAAGTAATACAGGCATAAGTAAAACACTCTGTGAACTCACTTAACGCAGCTGTAAATGCTCCATCACAAATTTGTCTTAATTTGGTAAAATCAGGATCTTTCCGTAATACACTCTGGAATTATTCAATAACGGGCTTATTTTTTGCGTCATTTATAGTCTGTAACTGTGTAGTTACGTCGTCCACTATTTGCAGCGATTCCACTAACGACAACGAAGTATTTTGCAATTTTTCTATTGCGTCGTGTAGTTCTCTATAATTGTTATAAATAGTTTTTAAATCTGTTTCAAGGGAAACATCTGGAAAGCTTGTCTGGCTTTCCTTAATAGCTGCAGCCTCGTTAGGGTTGAACTGTAGTATCACAGCTTTTATTTGTTGAAAATATTCAGCATAATAAAAAGCTGCCTTCAACCACGTTCCCCAACGTGTAAGAATCGGCTCTGGTAGTTCCAGAATACCAGGACACAGTATGTGAAATGCTCGAAGCCGTTTAGGAGATTTGAGAAATAATTTTTTTTGTATTTGCTATTAATACATCTACCTCTGGAAAACATTTTCGAATCGTTTCTACTACAAGATGGGACGCATGCACTTTACACGTAACATGTAAAAACCTACAATCGTCTCTTTGAAGAAAACGGCCCACCAAACACATTGTCGCAACACCGTCGGTCACAAACATCAACACTTGACTTGTTGACAGTTCAAATTTTTCGAAAGTCTCCAACACCACCCGCATAATTGTTTTGCCAGTACACGCAGTTAGTCTTTTTCTAGCTAGTAAAAGTGGAAATGTTGGTTTAACAGGGTCGAGTACACGTAATATAACATTTAAAATAGAATTTTTTTTACAATCTGTCGTCTCATCAACACAACCACAGTCGTGTATTTTTTTAATGCACATTTAATCCTATTTACAATGTCTTCACGAACACTTGGTACATATCTACGTAACGATGAACGACTTGGTAAATTCACCTGGGGATTGTATTTATTCCAGAACTCCCGAAATGCTGGTTTATCCAATATGCGCAGGGGAACATCACAGACAATCAGCATTAACAGTAAATCAAACATAAACTGAAGTTCCAAAGACACGCCATTTTTTTTATTTTTATGCCGGTTACTATTGACATGAATTTTGCAGCCGAATTTATTCCAGCACATTAAGTCTTGATCAGAAACTTTACAAATTATTTTACATCAATCAAAGAATAAATCCGGAAATTCACCGATAAATTTATTCACTTTATCAGCGTACGGTCGTTTTGTACTCTTTACGCTCAACATTATTTATTATTTATTAGTACTCTATGCATCGACCGACAGATAACAACTGAAGTGTGTCGTGTCATTGTCATCGTAAACAAGCGCGCGATGGCATTGGTATTGCGCCCGACCCTGAATCTACCATCGCTTGGCCAGGCTTATTAATAACTCAAAAACGGTATATGGTAGGGATAACATATGGTATATTTTTGAAAACAGGACCAAAGGATCATTACAAAAATTTAATAATATACAGGGTATCCCATTTAAAAAAAAAATATTATTTTTTGTATCCCATGAAATCTGCACGCTACTGTAATTTTGATAGCATTTTAACAAAATTTAGTCATAACCACATAACTTTTATTTAAAAGTTTTTTTTTCTATAGGCAATAATAACAATGATAAGGGGTGGGTGATTTATAATGAATAACCCTAAAAACATAATTTATCATGAATAACTTAGAGACGTCAGTGATTTAAAAATTACAATAACAAATGCATTCAATACAATTAATTACACCCCAAATGTACTAGATCCTTCCACGATAGGAGTTAATTTGTGCGCAAATCAAAACGGTCAACTCATGGAACATTTATTAAAATAACAATTTGTCAATTGTTACCATTTTTGTTATTTGTTAATTAAAGTTTGTGCTTTTTGTTAGTTTAATTGTATTTTCTCAGATATGTAATGTATGTATTTCAATTAATACATACTTATTTCAAACATTTCTAATTACGAAAATCAGTAAATTGTCTCTGTTCCTGAATTGGTTGAATATAATTCTCTAGAGAAATACCATTATTTCTCTTGGGCAACAAATCAGCGAACTTTAAATACTTATTAATTATTAAGGTAATGCACTTTGTTTATAGATTACTGTTGGATCCAGGGGCGTGCGGTGAGTTTTGATACAGGGGAAGCAGTTTGTGATATAGAGTGATGGGTAGCGCGAGGCCCCGAGCGAAGCGAGGCAAAAATTATTTTAAGAAAAGGGACGTGGCTTCCGTATACTCATTTTAAAACAAATGTCGAAAGCTGCAAAGTTATGATATCTAGAAAAAAGTACACTTGTAGGACCGCCACTCCTCAATAAACATAAAACATAAAAACCACAAAAATTAGACAACCCCCGATTCCAAAGCCGAAGCTGCACGGGCGAGGGTTACACTTATGAAAAAAACGCAGACACACAACCATATCCACCGACATTCCCAGCGCCGGTGGCGAGGATTGAACCCGCAGCGAAATAGAGAGTTTGTTAAGTAGTTAACATGCACATACCTACCTATTTACAATGTAGTTTAATTCGCCTCTCTTTTTTTTGCGATGTCGGAAATAACTTCGTCGTAAAAGTTTGAATTTTTTGGACATCTTCACAAAGTCACTTTCTATTGTTAACAGGGACAATTTTGAAAGCCGCTCTTCACTGGTTAAATTTCTTGAAAAAGTTTTTATTCTCGTGTCCGTTTTGATGATTTTGAAAAAAAGGCAGCCATTCCACTAATACTTGAAAAAAACACTTTGCACTCTTTAAGACACGCTGCAGATTGAGCTAGAACTAAATTTAATCGATGCGCAAAACAATGTACAAATATTGCATTCTGAAAAGTCTCTTTTACTTTGGCATGCAGGCCCCCCAATTCACCAGCCATTACAGCGGCCCCATCATAACTTTGGGCGATAAGTTTGGCACCACACTGTAGATCATCGACTATCTGACAAACTATAGTATATAAAGCTGCGGCCGTTCATGGCGTTGCTACGTCTAAAAATCCTAAAAAGCGCTCTTGGAATTTCCCATTTGGATTTATGTACCGTACTACGATTGAAAACTGACTAATATTCGTAATATCGGTTGTTTCATCTAACATAACTGCACCAAAGGGGCTTTTTTATTTCTTGCTTGATCTTTTCTAAAACAATATTGCTTATCGACTGAATCAAATCATTTTGAATATGATTTGATGTACCGCGAAATATCGTGGAGTGTTCCAGATGGTTACTTAAAATTGTATCGTATTTTGCTAATAAATCAACTAAATTGATAAAATTGCCCCTATTAGCAACGCTTCGAGATTCAGTATGACCTCTAAAACTAAGTTCATTTTCGCCGAGAAAACAAACAATATCAATAAGTCCTTTTAACACTTTTTTTCAACTGCTGATCTAATGAATGCCTCAATTCGTGATTTTCTAAATGTTTATTCTTTTAGTACCACTCCCAAAGGAGTTTCACACTTACCATGCCTTTTTGTCACTTTGTGAATGTTGTTTAAATCTTAAAAGCCATTTTTATTCCAAACACCTTTTTCATTTGTAAACAGTACACATGGCCAACAAAACAATTTACACAAATTTTCACAACCCCTTAACCACTGATTAGCACTGTACACTTCAATATTAAAGTACCTATAGCATGATTTAACTTTCGTTTTTAAGAATTTTAAATCAGGTGTTGGTTTCCCATTTCTAATAATATCCAGTTTATCTTGAAACGAATATGTTGAAAATCCCCTTTTCAACAAATTGCACACCACACAAACGCAAATAATATTTTCCACAGTGCAAGAACCAGCTTCCAAATTTAATAAGTAATTCTAAATCTGCGTACACGCGCACTAATATTCAACGTTTTAAAAATCACTTGTCGCCGCACCACAGGTTTAGAAACACCAAAAAAGTTTTTACAAATATAGCACAAAAGCTGAGAATAATACTAGGAAGATTAATATTACGTATAATATTAAAATCGATATTAAAATCGAGATTAAAATCTATAAAATAAAACGTATTACGATGCTATATAGCTCAGATATCAAGATTATGAAGTGGGGATGGGATGCATTTCAATAAGTTACCTACTTACCAGAGACAGTTGTCTCTGCTTACATATATCGAAGTTGCGCGAGTTCGTGTTGGCTGGATTAGTCGAGTGCGTCATCGTTACGGTTTTATCGTGCAACATTATATCAGCTGCTGAAAAGCAGGGCCGTATCTATTGAAATTGGGTAAAAGTAAATTTTAATGATTAATATATGTGATAAATAATAATTAGGTTCTATTTATGTGTTTTTTTATAATAATCCCAGGGGAAGCACTGCTTCCCTTGCTTCCATGGACCGACCGCCACTGGTTGGATCAATTTTATAAAAAGAGCGTCAAAATATTAACTTCTTTATTTATTGGTTATTTAACATTTGCATAAAATGTGTCAAAAATAGAGAACTTGGGTTTATTGTTTCTTAAAATTTGAAAATATGATCATATTCTCAAAACCATTAAAAATTAATATGAAATATAGGTCATCGGAAAGCTCTTGAAATTCTCTAATCGAATATGAAATAACATACAGGGTGTTCCATTTGAAATAACAAAATTATTGAGGTTTTCAAATCCTCAAGTTCAACACAAAATTATAGACATCCTGTAGAAAAAAATCTAAAACCGGATACATGGTTTGAAAGCCCTTTTCTATTATGATTCATTACCACATCAAAACAATTGAAAGTGTTTCAAATTAGACGAATACAAAGTCTCTTGTAATGGTCTACATACGTCAAAATTTCTATATAATTTCAAATATATCCTAAACTACTCAAATGAAGCCTTGTTATGGGAGTTCATTGAAAAGCTCTTAATATTTACTAACCAAATATGCAATAATATACAGAGTGTTTCATTTAACTCAACAAAATTAATTACTACCCAGCCAAAACGAAATGCTCTGTATGACTAAAAATATTTTTAAAGTATGCAATGATGAATGCTGAGGAACTTTTGTGTATTTTTTTCTATCTGTAATAGTTATAGAGTTATGGAATAAATACGCACTAGGTGGACACGCTGTATAACCATTTTCACCAACATATTAGGAAGTGTCAGCCTTAAAAAAAATAAACTCGATTATAGGGCATTTCATAGGAACTTTTTTTAGTTTTTCCTTTCCGGTCAGTAATCCAGGGACACACTGTATATGTATGTATCATTATCAAATTTTTTTTAAATAATATTCTTTGAATTACTCTCCTTAAAATTATAAACTATTATCAACAGGTATTCAACATATGTTATACAAGAAATTTGAATATCGTGGTTTTAGTGAAGCAAAAATAATGTATGGACGTGTACACCTTCTTATGTATTAGCACAAATTGATTCTGTGGTATTATTATAAGCACACGTAAAGAAGATAGAAGAAATATGTTATTATGTTGGTACAATTAAGAAAATTCTCACGAAATGGTAACCCATAAAATATGCAATAATATCATAGCGTGTAAGTCTTTTCACCTTTATATTTTAAACATTATAATAATTAACAACTTCTATGTGACCTACAATCGTATTTCAGTTTGTCATGTGTGATTTTTTTTATTATAATAATTAAATCAAATTTCGAAGAGAGTCGAAGTAAGATATTCGTTTTTTTCAACAAACAGAATGAGTTTTTTCTTATCATCGATTTTGTGATTTAATACTTTTGAAAGGTTCATATTGCCACTGTCATCAATTATCAGTTAATTAATTCCATTGTTTTCAAAATATTGCATTCGTACCTGATTTTCAGTAATTTTTGCAATATTCCTGTAGAAAAATCGACACCATGAAAGATTGCCGTTATGTCATCGTTATAATTCATATGAATCAAATCAGTACTGCGTTAGAGCCAAACTACACGAGCGTTAATTCAACGCACGTTCGACGCGCGTTGAAATTTCGCGTTGTAGAAATACATTGAAATATATTGTGCCATCCACACGAACAACGCGCGTCATATGTAACGCGCGTTAAAAAATGACAACGCTTGGTATCTCCACAACGCGCGTTCGACGTGGCAACGCGCGTTGTACAAATACATTGTATTATATGTGAGCATACACACGATATTAATTTAACGCGCGTTTCAGTTCGTATGAAGACACGTTGCGAGTTAAGTTATAACCTATTTAAAGTACGAATTATTCCGTCTTTAATTTTGGTAAAAAGTTCTTCAAATGTTGCAATTGACATACGAAAATAATTAAAAATTTTTATGGGATTTTCTCGAAATCTAGGAAAAAAACAATAGAATGCGCCCTCGCTATATCGTATTTCATTAATAGGGTGTACCCATCATTTTCGGTTTCTAACTCTTCTTTTTCTTACTATTTTTGCACTTAAATAAACAAACAAAATGAGCTCTACATCATCCATGGCTAAATTAACAATGATAGTGCGCGCTTAATGCCTATTCACCTATCTCGTGTGGATGGGCAAGCAACGCGCGTTACTTTAGCGCGCGTGGAATGCGCGTTGAATTAACGCCCGTGTGTTTTCGCTCTTAGTCAAATTCATGCTTGTTAAAATGACGTCATCGTTGACAGGGGAAAAAGTAAAAACATAACCTACAATTTGTCCGCTAAAAGTCATAATAATCAAACGATTTCGCCAGTCCTTAAATTTTAACTAATTTTATGTTTTTATATAATTTGGCAAAATGTACATTACTTCTAGGTGTTAATAATTACATTTAAATTAATTAAAATCATTAATAAAATAAAAAAAATGTCTGCTGAAGATGATGGCGTTCTTGAGAAACGGATACTATATGTATTGCCAAGATTCATTATCATTAACATTGAAACTTACATTTATAGAAAAAAATAATAAAGTAATTATTGGAAATTACAAGAGCATTCTTTCGAACCTAACATGATAATAATAATAAATACCTATACAGGGTGAGTTTTAAATGCGTAGTTATATTTTAACCCTCAATATATTTCGTCGTGTACAATTGATTGGCACTGTCAAAAAATTTTTTTGAACAAAAAAAATTTTTGATTTCTAATAATTTTTTCGTCCTCCAGCCACTGATATTTTGATAGTCACTGGATAACTTTGTAAACGCCGTTCACAGAAATGATGTAACTGTAGGCAGTGTTGCTACTGCCTGAGTTCGTCATCACAATTATCCTATAATTGCATGCATTGCATGAATTGCAAATTTTGAATTTTTAAAAAATTATTACCCTTTTTGTCACGGATATTTTGTGAGACGATATTAGACTTATTTAATATCAGTGTAGACGCCGCACCAAAACAAATGTAATAGTTTATAGAACATTGAGCTCTTTTTAAGAAAGCATGATATCTGTACACACTGGCCGAAAATAAGAAATAAACTTCAAGGCGGCCAAGGCGCGATTGATTAGTCCTTTGTGGAAAGCGACACTTGTCACTTATAGCTTGATCTTAAAATAAAAGGTGTTAAAAGTATCTGTTTATCTATTTTTCCTTGTAAAATTAAGTAATCCTGACACTTTTTTTTATAAATAAACAGAACTCGTCCCGTAAGCACCAAATATTAAAAATATGCAATACTTTTTCTGTGTATTTTAAATTATTATTATTGTCTCTAATTTATAGTTTAAGCTTAATATGGTTCATTTCTAAAAATGATTCAAAGTTGAAAATAATCATTTTAAAAAGACGCATTTACTTTAAAAGAACGAAAAAGCAGATTTGTTTACTTACCTAATACAACACTTACTACATGAATATATCATATGGGCTTGACGTTTGGATAACATTCCATAACCGTTTTGCTTGTCTAGCATTTTCATCTACTTGAAAATATGCCTTTAACATATCCAGCATTAAAATAATAAAATTAGTCGCTATGGTTAATCACCAATTTTCACAAAATGAACCACCAAAAGAACAAATTATAAATAATAAATTTCGGTAACATAGTAACTCAAGACTTCGAATCACAAATTTAATCACAAAAAACTATAATACCGTTATTAAACATATTTTTGTAAATGCTAATGCAGACAGGTACGCGAACTACAATAACACTGATTTTTACATGGGGTGTAGTGTTGCCAGAGGGTGTAGTGTTGCCAGATGTGTGAGATTTTCACATAAGTTATAAATTTCATTATAAATAAATCATGATGCTTTTGAAAAAATTTCTATTGACCTAACTGACGGTTAATTTAGCTAACTGAGTATTGAAAAACGGATCTAACCATCGCAACAGAAACAACAGAAAACAGCAAAAGACTATTATTTATTTGGGCTTACACAACCAACGCTGTTTACGCGAGGTTCCGATTTATAAAGATCTACGTACACGGTATAAAATTTAATTCAGTTTACTCTTTTTTTAATGGAAGAACTGACCGAGGTCGGGGCTGACGACCTAAATTTAACTTTTTTTACCAACTTTTGCTAATATTGGTGTAAAATGGTAGACATTTTTGAATAATAGTTTTATTACTTAAAAAAAGTACAGATACACAAGAGAAAATAATGATATAAATACCATGAAAATGGTATGTCTGGCAACACTGATTAGGTGTGTGGTTAGATGTGTGAAGATTATAGGTTACATATACGACGATAATATCGCAGTTCACATTATGGCGTGGTTGAATTTTTATCATGTAATGGCCTATCCCGAATAAAGTGCTGTTTTCTCAAGAAAAATTAATCTCTTTTATAAAAATGACGTATACTATCCTCCTAACCGTCCAGAGTATTATAGAGGAATAAAATGCAAACTGTTGGGTATGACCAGTGTAAAAAGTGACAAAAGTGTGTGAAAATGTTGCAAATTATTTTCCATCACCTGATATTGTGTTGCACCTTCAGTGTTTTACTATTAGAGGCCAATTAAAATAGTAGAGAGCTGATTTATTCCTTGAACACCTACACATTTCAAATTATTGTAATAGCAGAGGGTAAATACCTACTTCTGTTTATCGGAAAATTCAGTTTTAGTTGTACATTCCATATGAAACGCTTAGAAAGAAATGTTGATTGGTGCAAGAAAAAGTCAAAATTGTAAATTTCTCACATTGAAAGGTATTTCAAAACGTTTAAAAATTATTTCAAATGGAGCAATTAATCGTTTAAGTAGCTAATTATTTCGTCCAATGTTATTACAAATTCGGGAATGAACTTGATGCTAGGGCTCGGTTTTTCAATCGTGGGTTAGCTAAACTCACACTTTTAGAATTCGATTTTTCAATTTTACATTTGTTTTGAAAGTGGTTATAGCAACAAATATTTTATGCTAAAGTAACTTTTAGTTGAAGTAGTTTGTATTAGAATCTCATCGATTTTTGTGAAAATATAATGCTAGGTAACCTTCAACTTATGTTAACTTACGATTGTAAAATCGCGCCTAGGTGAGAGAATTGCATAAGATATGCGGCAACGTTGCTTTAGTCCATTACATCACTTTTACTAAGATATAGAATGTTTCCAGTAACCAGCGGTTCCAAAACAATTTCATCATATTTTTTTGAAAGTCGATAACTCAATTACACGTGGGAATTAAAAAAAAACGTGTCAGAGGTTTTCTACTGATGTCAAGAATCGGTGGTTTAAATATAACTACACACTTAAGACTCACCCTGTATATTTTTATATTTTATACTGTCATTCTTATCTGAATGTGCTAGTATAAAAGTTTTACGCATATAATGAATCAGAAACAACACTTGCAATACATTGTATCATAGAAACTATTAAAACAACTACTCAGTCTAGGAGCACAAATTGCGTTGAATTAAATAACAGCGTCCTCAGTATTAGAAGTACAAAAAAAATATTGATTGAAAAAATATTAACTTATTATTATTTAATTCAACGCAATTCCTGCACCTAGACTGAGTAGTTGTTTTAATAGTTTCTAGGATAAAATATATTGGAAGTGTTATTTTTGATTCATTATATGCCTAAAACTTTTATACTAACACATTCAGATACGAATGTCAGTATCAAATATAAAAATATAATCGTTGTACGTTCTAAACTGATTAACGTATTACCAACTTTATTGCTAATCTTAGGTCTATAATTAATATATTTATAATTTTTCTGGGAGACTTCTGAATAACCAGCATAAATCTCATTAATCTCATTTTAATTATTTTTACTTCTCCTTAAAAATTTTCTCGACTTAAAGGAAATGTTAATAGGCGGCTAATGAAACTGTGAAATGGTGAGTGTTTTATTTGTAGTAACTGTTTGGAACTATTATGAATTACCGTGTCAGTACAAGTACATCTTTCACCAGAAAATTTTTTTGACTAAAACAGATTATTTTCAAAGTCGGCCATGACAATTTCAGCTAACATAGGAGAAATCGGAGAACCCATTAGTAGTCCGCCTAGTAATTTATAAGTTTCCCCTTAAATTTAAAATAATTTTGGCTCATGCAATTTTGTATTAATACGTTTAGTTGTTTTTTAATAATCTGTTTCAGTCAACAAAATCTTCTGGTGGAAAATGTAATTTTTAAATTTAGTTTTTAAATCTACTGCATTCGTTTAATCAAAGAATCTGTAATGAATCATACGCATGTTCATTACTATAGTTTCGGAAATTCCCGTTAGTCTTGTGCTGTCGCGCACTTCCTGCCGACATATGATGAATCACGCAGATGTTCATTCTTAGAAGTTTCTGCAATTACCGTTTGGCAGGTGCTGCCACGTACTTCCTGCCGCCATGAAATATTGACGTCACCAAGGCCAGGATTTTGGTATAAATAGTATGACCGTAGCCGAGGAAAGGCATTCAGTTTTCTGCTGACAACTACCTTCAGCGTGTTGAGCTGGGTAGTTGAGGAGTCTTAAGCGTATTGAGCTTGACTCCATTTGGTTAGAAATCAGAATCCGACGACAACGCCGCCCGGCTGAATGTCTGGTAGCATCTTGGGGTTTTAAGCGTGCTGAGCTTGACCTCCTGGTGTTGGTAGCCATTTTACCGCTCTGCACCGCCGTCACCAGTCTAGTAATTAATTATCGCCGTGAGTCTTCAGCGTGTTGAGCTGGGCCCATGGTTGGTAAATGGTTGCTAAACCAACCGCCGTCACCAGTCTAGTAATTATTTATCGCCGTGAGTCTTCAGCGTGTTGAGCTGGGCCCACTGTTGGTAAATAGTTGCTAAACCAACCGCCGTCACCAGTCCCCTAATTATTTATTGCCGTGAGTCTTCAGCGTGTTGAGCTGGGCCCGCCGCCGCTAAATAATTATCGAATTTACCGCCGCATCGTATCCTAGATGTTTTACTTCAGTACATGGAGCTGAAGCCAACCGTCACCGTGCATTCACCGAATTACACTCCCCGTAAATTAATTTCACCGATGTAAATAATATTTGTTAAATGTACTTGACTTGGTTTTATTGTTGAAGAATCTGATTTTATGTTTATTTAACTTCATGTTTTAGATATATGTTACTTTAATAAACTAAACTCTGTTACGAATACTTTGGGCTTTCTTATTTACAACTAACAGGAATCCTGGATTAATTCTCCAAACCAGCTATCCGAAAGCAAACACTGTTACGACGCCCAAACATACTTCGCTACATATTTTGGGCGTCCGAAAAGACACCGTTACAAATCCAATTTACGTTAGAAATTGAAAATAAAAATAGCTTAAACATTTTAGACGTAAACATAAAAAATAATAATAAATTCCTGGTATTTGATATATATCGCAAACCCACTTGTACCGACATGGTAATTCACAATAGTTCCAAACAGTCACTACAAATAAAACACTCCCCATTCCACAGTTTCATTAACCGCCTATCAACATTTCCTTTAAGTTGAGAAAATTTTTAAAAAGAAGTAAAAATAATTAAAAACATTGCCAAAAATAATGGATACCAAGAGAGATTGATTAATAATTTAATATCTGCGAACCAAAACAAAAATATTTTAAATGAGTTTTATGCTGGTTATTCAGAACTTTCATGAAATGTCATTATTAGGTTTTGTTTTAAGTCTGTAACACGTTCCCGTTAACACAGTTCACGTATCTTTTGTGGTTTCCAAATCGAATGTTCTAGAATTTTCACGAAAAGTTACTTACAGTCTTGTTTTTAAGTCTAAAATACATTTCCGTTTACACAGTTCATGTATCGCCTATTGTTTCCAAATAGAATGTTCTAGAAATATCCAGAACTTGCACTAAAAGTCCTGTTTTCAAGTCCACAACTCGTTATTGTGGCAGTCGCATATCTACGGTGGTTTCTAAATCGAATGTTCCAGAAACTTCTTGAAAATCAACTTTAAAGTCACCATTCAGTCCAGAAAGAGTCCTCAAATACTATCCAGTAGCTTAATTCTCTGTGTTACCACTAATTCCTGCGAAGAACACTGTAGAACCTTTTCGAATATTCCAGACATTTCTCTTCAAATTCACTTTCGACACCAAATTGTTACGTGTTTGCTATCCTCATAAGCACTTCAAATCGTAGATTCGTTTATTAAAAGTCCAGATAACACTTACTCACTACTTTATTAACTAATTAATAATTAACAACAATAGTTTAAGGACTGTCTTAACTATAATCACAATTAAACATTTATAAGTCTCTATCTTATTTTTTCTTTATTCGTTCACTTTCCACTTAAGACTGACTTCTTGGCCCACCGTGCGCCTTATTTATATATCCATTCATGCGGTCTAAAACATTCCAGAACATTTCCGGTCCTTCTCGTACAATTCTAGTCCCATTTTTCCAGCCTACACAGTCCAGAGGCGTAACAATATTTATTACACAACAGCAATCTTCAGTAATTTTAATGATATATCTAACAAATTTATCGAGTTGTGGTTCTGTGGTTATGTGTTGACGAGACGACAGATTGTAAAAAAAAGTCTATTGTAAATGTTATAGTACCCTCTTAAACCGACATTTCCACAGTTACTAGATAGCAAGGGACTGATTGTACTGGCAAAACAATTACGCGGGTGGTGCTGGAGACGTTAGAAAAATTTGACTGTCAACAAGTCAAGTGTTGATATTTGTGACCGATGGTTTTGTGGCAGGAACTATTCGACAAGGTTTTCCAGAGGTAAATGTATTAATAAAGTACAAAACAGGTGTTTCTTAAATCTCCTAAACATCTTCACGCATTTGTTCCGGTATTCCCGAACCACCACAGCCGATTCTTACAGGTTGGGGAACATGGTTGAAGGCAGTTTTTATTATGCTGAATAGTTATAATAAATAAAAGCTGTGATACTACAATACAATCCTGACGAGGATGCAGCTATTAAGCAAAGCCAGCGTCGCGCGTCAAACTTCTCGCTCAGAGCGACAATATATCGCTTTGCGCTCTTAATACACAAATAGCTATTGTGGTGAAGGAGGAGAGCCTTACAACCAAGCAGTAAAACTTTCAGAAAAACTGTTAATTTTGTCAGGGTCGTTTGGATTATTTCTCAATTTTCAGATATATTTGTTTGTATACAGTGTGTCGGGACACACTCGGGCATGTTCTCAATTTTAAATAAAATTAGCCAAAATTCAAGTGGTGAGCTGCGAAATGGTGGTAGACTATCTACATTAAAAACTGTAACTTCACTTTCTATAAAAGGTCGATGAATGCCGGAAATTTTTGTTATAAAGAAGGTTTAGTGCCATATCCCCAAAAAACAAATATGCAGCTACGGACACTAAACCTTCTTTATTTTATTTTGACCCCAATAAATCTATATCAATTTTTGTTATTTTACCGCTCTTCGACGCCATGTTCGACGGTTGGGAACAAGAAACTGTTTACATAAATGTCTTTAAAGTTTATATCACTTTATAGTAGGTTTTCAAGGTATACGTAACCTTGTAGTCATTTTGAACTAGTGGGGAGTAGTAAAATTTACTTTGAAGTCTCTTTGTTCGTAGAAGTAACGTTATTTTACTCAAGTTGTCAATAATGAGTTACACAACTTTAAAGTTCCAGAAAATTTCCCGACAACGTCACAGGAACTTTAAATAGAACACTTTAGTCATCATTACTTTGAAGTGATTCTTTGGTAACACAATGCAGTCGGCATTACTACCAGTTTTCACTTCAAAGTTGAGATTGCTTTCAAGTAACACAGAGTAGTATCCGCAACGTTGCACATACTGCAGCAATTACTTGAAAGTGTAATAACTATACAGTACCTGAATTCAGTAGAATCTACGTAATTGTTAAAACACAGGCATACTACAAGATAAATTTTACACTAAAGTAACAAATTTAGTAACAGTTATGTAATGCAGTAGGCATATCAAAGTTCCGATGCCAGTTCCCGTCACTTTGGTGCTGCTTGGGGTGTATCTCCAGATCCGTTAAGTGGGTTAAAAAACTATTTTAAGTATTCCTGTATTACATTAATAGATATCAAACGGTCATTCTCAAAATATAAGCATATAGTGCAGTAAAAATAAATTATGACCTGGGCAAAATTGCAACACAAATGATTCTTTTTGCATTATACTGTGTGAATTTTAACATATTCAAAATCCCCATTAATGCCGGCTGAATTTTTTTTTTTTGTTAAAAAATTTATAACTTTGTATAACTTTGTATTTATAATGTATAACTTGGCAAAAATGTTTAAAATACAAAGATAAAAGTATAAAAAAATAATCATTGACTTTACTTAATTTCTTTTTCAAAATGGCGGCCATTTAAATAATTAGGTATTTAGTTTTCAAATATTTAAAGGCCACCATTTTGGAAAAAAATGTGCACTCAAAATAGGTCTTATTATGTACTAAGGCATGTCATTTACATTGTACTTTTGTATTACCTTCATACAAATCGTTAAATATATATGACATTCACAGGAAGTAAGGAAATGTTTCTCACTAATAAGGGAAACAAGCAGAAAATAATTACTCTAATCGCTGAAGAAATACGACAACAGGGATGTTCAGTAATTCATGCAGTTGATGATGCTGATGTTGACATTGTTAAAACTGCAGTGGAATCTTCAAAAATTAAAAATACAACAGTGATAGGAGAAGACACTAACCTATTGGTATTGATGATTTATTGGTGTAATCAAGCATACCACAAGCTGTTTTTCAGAAGTGATAAAAAACCTTCCAAACAGAATAACATTTATGATATCAATGCCATTAGATATTCGCTCGGAAATGACTTAGCGAACAGTCTATTCTTTATACATTCGTATACAGGATGTGACAGCACCTCCAGAATACTCCATATTGGAAAGCAATCAGTTTTCAAACGTGTTGTTGAAGATCAATACTTTCGTGAACTTGTACTATCGTTCAGCTCAACAAACCTTAATCCCAGTCAGGTTGAAGAATTTGGAAAGAAGATAATGGTATGTATTTTTGGTGGAAATCCAGATGATACACTAAATACACTTAGGTATAGAACTATTATTGATAAAGTATCGAAGGCAAAATGTTTCGTTCAGCCACAGAACCTTCCCCCAACGGAATCAGCTGTCAAGTACCATAGCCTCCGTGCATATTTGCAAATTTGTATATGGAAGCAAATGCAAGAAGGCTTGACCCAACAGAGTGGGGATGGAGTATACATGATAATATGTATGTACCGAATGGATTTGCCACCAGCACCTGAAAGTATATTACGCATAGTAAGATGTAACTGCAAAACCGGCTGTGGTGCCATGAAATGTAGTTGCCGAAAGAATGGTTTGGAATGTAAAAGTTCATGTGGTCAGTGTCAAGAAACAAATTGTGAAAATAGTCCGCAGCGAATAGAAAATGAAGAAATGGAAAGTAGAGATGAACCATTTTAATTTTTGTTCAATAAAGGAAAATAACCCATACTTTGAAATAATGGTTTTTTGTTCTTGTAAGTCTAATGTGTAATAAAGTTTTCTCTAACGTATAATAGGCAATTTGAGTGATTCAATACCTATCTTACCTATTCAATACCTATTTTATGCTTTTATCTTTGTATTTTAAACATTTTTGCCAAGTTACACCTTATAGATACAAAGTTATACACAGATATATATTTTGTAATGAAAAATACAAAATTCAGCCGCCATCTTGAATTTTGACTGATTTCCTGCGCCGAGATTAATGGGGATTTTGAATATATTAAAATAGACACTTTTCACAATAGAATGCAAAAAGAATCATTTGTGTTGCAATTTTGCCCAGGTCAAGGGAATTTTTACACCATATTGACTGCACTAATATTTTTTTCACCACAGTGAACATCACAATCATAGAAAAATACCTGATGCTGCAATGTTTTTACAGATCTTACAATTTGATACTTCACTTAACATAAAGTTATAAACTGCCTAAAAAGACTATAAAAGAAATAACTTAATTTTTTAATTTTTTTTTAAGTTATATACAAAAAGAATTAATTTGCTATAACTTTACACTAAATATTTAACTGTTTCAGACAAAATACCTAAATATACTTACTCGTGAATGTCCTACAATAGTTTCCACAGTAGAATTAGGAGAAGGTGTATAAACAGGAATATCCATTAACCCAAATAGAGGATGCCTTGAAGTTGGCTTCGTAGTGGTGGTTTGAAGATTGTTAACTATAACAAGAACAAGATACATAATTAAGCCTTGCTTGTCATATAACAGTATCAACTTAGTGTATGGTGAATGTACTTTAGACAAAGTAAATTGTGTTTGCACAGGAAAGAATAAAAAAAATTAAATTATTGCATTTTTTTAGTTAGACTAAATTGCGATAAGCGATAAGTAATACCCGTAATGCTTTCTGGAAATATAAACTCCACTCAGTCTACTTTACAATGAATTATTGTTTATTGAGTTCATTAAGATTATTGAAAAGATTTTTGTAACTCCTTAAATTATTTACATTCTAATTACCACACGAGTAACGAATTGTCACTTTTTTTGGTAATAGACCATGAGAAACTATTCCATAATAAAATATAAATTAGTTACTTACTTAAGTGAGGCCACTCGCTGAAAACTACTTTTACCGGGCCGTTTAATTCTTTCTTGAGCTTTTCTCTGCTATTTTTACTTTGCGGCTCCACTCTAATAGAGAATTTATAAGTGTCGTACGTTGAAGCATTGTTAACTCTGCCATTTTGTATTTTGGGTGACATGCTCCAAGCAGTTGCTGGTGTGGAAGTATAAAAGTTATAAGCTTGAGGGGTTACTACATAAACTTTTTCTCTGGTGTGAGGAGAGACTGTTACATGTGATACATCCCATAACGATCTTTGACCTTTAGGAGAAAATGGAGAAGGAAACGGTGATTTTGTTGAGGAAACAGAGGGTGCAGCTGTTGTTGCTTCTTCAGTCGTTGTTTCAGCTGCAATAATCAAATTAGTTTCTATGTCATCAGTTTCATTCTTCACAATAATCTCCTTTTTCGCTGAACCTTCAGACTGGCTATCAAGTAAATCATTTCTGATAGTAGTTATATCATTAGATGAATATATTTGAGTAGTAAGGTAGTCGTCAGGTATTTTTTTTGGATGACAATGCTTTAACAGTGCTTTTTTTATCACCGGCAAGTTTGGCCTTGCTGGAATAAGCCTGTTGTGTCCAGTCATCTATATTCTTCTGAAGCGAAACTATATCATAAGGCAACTTTTCCGCATGGTAATTGCCATATTCGGTTTGCAACAAATCTTTAATATTATATACAGCCGTTACAGGTTTTGAAAAAGCTGTGGCTGTTATTCGTTTAGATTCCGCTAAATTAAAATCATCGACAAATTTTGACCACATGGACACTTGTGTTGACGAAGGTGGAGTATATACAGGTAACAAAGTCGTATAAGCATTATTATATCCAGTAATTTTAGTAGGAATTTCTCCCATTTGGTTTTTAGGCGACAAATCTTTTTCAAACCATCCAGGTTTTTTACTTGTTATGTACGGAATAATTATTTGCAATTGATTAGGTTTCTTTGTTGTAATTGAGTAGTTTGCAGGCATAAAGATATTTGATCCAGTAAGAGGCGGAGGTACGATAGAAGTAGAAATTGATCTATCATAAGTTGGTTCCCAGTTTCCATATTCTAAAAGGGGGGTCGTAAAACTAGTTTTATTATTTGAAATCTGATTATTAACGTCCCTATGCAGATGTCCTAAACTTTCTTGGTATAGTAAGAGTTCCTTTATTAAGTTTGCGCTAACGGACATATTTTTTGGAAATCGTGAAGGTGATTGATGTTCATTAATAAATGTTGATATGGATAAATGTTTATCATTTGTGCGTTTAACTTGCCTTTCTTTAGATTTAACAAATGTGTTATTTATATTACTTGCTGCTGTATGTACATCTTCTACAATAATTGGATTTTCACTCAATTTTATTGATGGAGTTGCGTAGTGATTAATATTATCAGAATCATGTAATTTATCATTTATACTATTATAAGTTTTCTCTTCAACTTGATTGAATAAATTCTGTTCATTATACGTTTGTGAATTAAGTAAATCTCTATCACCACTTCGTTCATTAGAGTCATTCGTGTCTATATTTAAATTGTCGTTAGCATCTCTAAACGACTTTTGTTCGTTACCGCCATAATTACCAGTAAACTCTGAATAACCATTATCGTTATTTGAAATTTCTTGTTGCAAGTCGATATTCTCATCTTTAACAGATACTTCAATTAATGGAGATTGTATTACATTGATAGGATGTTCAATCGATGCTAAATAATCGGCAACGTTGAGACTTTGTTGTATTTGCACGTTATTGTTCTCATGATTGCTTTCTTGTAAACTATGTTGGGTATCAAATCCCTGATTAAAATCACCAAAATCATGTATAGGTGCCACCGGCGCTGAACTTAGATTTGGCAATGGAATCGGTCTTTCCAAATTTGCATTATGGCCACTAGGTAGAGACAATTGTTCTGATGGCGCTAAATAATCTAAATTGTCACCAGTTACAGGTGCTCCGTAACTATCTGAAGGCACTGCAGGAGGAATATTTCCATTTGTATTTCCTTCAACGAATGTCGTTGGATTAGTAGGGATATAATTTAATGGAGGTGGACCATAGTTATTATTAACTCTAGGGGGTGCATAATTTTCGTGAACTGGCCGCAGGTATGTACTGGGGTTATTCTGTGGCGCTCCATATTGATTCAGCAGTGGGGGTGGGGGTTGAAATGATAAAGATGGAGGAGGTCCATACTGTTCTGGGTGATTAGATTCCTCAGGATAACTTTGCAGTGGTGGAACATAAATTGGATTAGGAGGTGGACCATAATTTTGTTTTGGAGGTGGTCCATATACTGGTTTCGGAGGTAATCCGTATATTGGTTTAGCTGGTGGACCATATATTGGGTTAAGTGGTATATGAGATCCTCTTGGTGGTCCGTATAATAATGATGGTATCTTATAATTGAGCGGGGGTGGTACCATGTAATCTACAACAACTATGTCACCTTTATTGGGAGGAGGCCCGTAAATATTTAATGGGAGAACTGGATCATCCAGTGGATGACCATGTGACGAACCTAGTGGCTTCGGTAACCCGTAGTTAGGTTTAGGTATTTTAGGCCTAAATTGCAGTGGTACGCCGTACTGCTTTTCTGGTGTTTTATAGGAAGCTGGTGGTGGAAGCAAAGTTTCCAAACCAGTCAAATCCGTACTATGACTAGAGAAATCGTTATTAAAGTTTACTGAAGGAGGTACAAAACTTAAAACAGTTTGTTGACCTAAATTAGAGGCTATAGGGACCCAAGGCTCTTCATTGCAAGGGTTGCAATCCTTCTTTATATGGCTATGACCGAATGAAGGAGCAGGCAAATATTGAGGTCCTCCATGGTGTCCAGCGGCCGGAATTAAATCATTCGTTTTTTCAGATTCTCCGAAAGGAAACACCCAGCTGGCAAGGTTTGACATGAATGATGATTCATCTTTCCTTTCTGGATAAGGCTGGGATTTCTGTAAAATTAATTTATCAGGTGGTTTTAAGACACTAAGTGTCCTATCATCGGCTTCTTTGGTGGATTCTTCTGAGGTTGCATAGTAGATGAGATAAAGAAGATAGATGTAGATAATCTGGAACAAAATTATTATTTTTACTTATTTGTTTTATTATTAAAAAGATGGTTGGTTGATAAAATGAATTTAGATAACTTTCGTATAAATTAAATTTAATAAAAAATACTTAAAGGTCTTCTGGATAAAGAGTGACAATATAATGATCAAATATTTATTTAACAGAATTACAAATATTTTCTCCTTATGATTTATACAGGGTGTCCCAAAATTAATTCCCAGCCGCCGGGGTTAGACTATATGACCACAAATAAGTCGAAAATCACATGTCAAAATTTCGAAAAGTTACTCCTTACGAAATTATGGCCATCTTAAAGATCGCAATGAAGGTATTTTTGCAAATCAATTTTTGAAATAGGTATCCAGGTAAAGATAGTTTATAATCAAGTCATCCTTGACGAAGACAGAATACGACATTTTGTGTGTCAATGTCAATAAAATATTTAAAATTTAAACTGACGTACAACGGTACACAATTAAGTTTTCATACTGGACTTTATTTCATTTGGCAGACAGTTATATATTTTGGCACCTATACGGCTGGAGGCTTTGTCAGTAATATTAATCCAAGAAAATGGTAAATGTAAATTTATTTTTTTGACGAGCATCTGCCTGGTGATAATTGTTATTAGTTAAAAACTATTTTTTATTGTTAAAAGCGAATAAACAAATTTCAAAACTATACAGACAGTACAGAGTTAGTATTTTAAATTTCTTAAAAATACCTTTACATGTGTGAGTAGTGGGTCTGTTATCTTTTGTTGTGGTGTGTGGAACCTAATTAACTGTGTCTTGGTACTATTAAGGTATAAGGAAATGCTACTAAACCAGTTCATTAAATTTAGTACCATGTCGATAAATAAGATATCAACCACTCTAGTGCTATATTACGAATACAAATTTTCTCAAGTTTTATTGAAATAGAAAATGGTTTTTTCGGTTACCGTCCATAGAAAAAGTTTAATTGAGATAAATCGTTTTGTTGTTGCTGGGTCCTACCTATCTGGTGAAAATTCAGCATTAAATCCTATATTAGGACATACTTAAGTACTTCAAAGATAAATAATAAAAACTCAACATAATACTAAGTAAATAATTATATAAAAATAATAACAATAACAAAACATGTGCTGTTCATTGGAGTTGCTAATAAAGGTAATTCCTCGAGCTTGACCTACTATAGAAGTAGTTCCTTAGAACATATTGATGTAGCCGTTCTATGAGCTCCGAAGAAAGTTGAAATCATTTGTGATTTTCTTGTTTGCTGAGAAAAGAAATTTCCTTCTCGTAAATGTAATAAAATCATATTTATACGTGTTCATTTCGTGCGTCATTGTTGTTATGATGCATGTTCTTACGCAGGAAGTCTAAACGTGGGAATCACGAAATACAGCCGTAAATGTAAAAGTGAATATAACAAATAAAAGTGAATTAGTAAACAATTTAACGCAAAACTTAGTCAATGAAATGATACTTTAATAAGTTAGTTAAAATTTCAAACTTTCAAGGCCAATTCACATAAACGAATTAAAAGTTAGTAAGATTAATTAATAGTGTTATTTGTTTTGTCAAGGCCCGCTTTAGAGGCGGACATCCCGGACCCCTGTCGGGGCGACGAACCTGAGGGCGGCATTTTCGCCCCCCTGAATGTGAACCAAATATTGATAAATTAATTATTCTCAATTAATATAAGTTTTACACTACTTGTTGATTTTTTCCCTAACTAAAACTAAGTACTATGCAATTTACATTTGATTTTTTGTGGTTTGTTATGTTTTAAAGCTAGAAAAATATTAAAACACCTTTTTAAAAAAAGCATATTTATTTTTGAAATAAAACAAGACGTATAGTTAAAAGACGCGCATGACCCTGCATGAATTTGTAGGTATATAGTTACTTATTTAAAATAGGAACTATAACATGCATGGACATGTTTTTGCGCCTTAATATATATCAGTGGCGGTTCGTGGGTCAAGAGATAGGGAGGTCAATTAGAAAAGTTTACTGTATTACCTACCTTTTAAAGTGATTTAAATTCCAAGTCGATCCTCCGGTCTTTTTTGAGATGCAAAGTGGTCAATTACTTTTTCATTAAAGTCTTTTATCTTCTTTATTAATGCCCTTTCTATGGTAAGCATAGCTAAAGAAGATAACCTTTCCTGACCCATGGTATTTCTTAAAAATGTCTTTATTCTTTTTATGGTGGAAAAACAACGTTCACTTTCGACGGTAGTCATAGGGAGAGTACACAAGATTTTTAACAGTTTGACACTTTCAGAAAAAGTATTGCACAAATTATTGTTAATAAAAATCTGTAACAAAGCAACTGCACCTTCACTATTGGAAAAATCTTCTCGGCTATATAATACTTCTAATTCAGTTTTAAGTTTTAAATTATTTATGACTGGATACTCCATTTTAACTAATTTAAACATATATTGAGGAAAGCTTCTTTTATAATCTTTAAATCGATCTGCGTGAAATAACTGAGACACTGCTAAATGATTACTGAAGCCAAACTTGTTTTTGATCTCAGATGTAATTATATCACAAACTTCTAATGAAATTCTCCTTTTTGATTCTTCCGTTTTAAATCTCTGAGCAGACTGCATGGATGTCTCCTCCAAATAGTTATTCAAAATTTTATTTCTGATGTCTTCAATTTTACTATTAAAAACGCCAAATACACTTATTTATTGATTGAACAATATATCACAATGAGGCATAACTAAATGAAAAAAATGTAACCAGTAAAGAAAATGTTCATTTTGTAAGTTGTTTTTTAAACCAATACCTTGGTTTAGAGTGTTGTTTTCTGATTCTTTTTTCAATGATTTTTTCTAAATTTTAGGAGATGCCGAAAGTAATTTGTTAGTACGACAAGATCCACCCAAACCATTGTTTAATTACAAATTTCCTTATAATGGCTCTGGTCGAAAATTTAGCGTAAATTTTAAGAAATGGAAAGCAAGTTATAAGAGACTGGCTAGTGTACTCCACTTCAAGAAACTTCATATATTGCTTTTGCTGCAAAATTTACGGCCGTGTGTCAAATTCCCTTTCAAAAGAAGGTTTTAAAAGCTGGAAGCACATCGTTGAAACTTTAAAGGATCACGAAATTTCTAAAAATCATATTCAGGCTCTAAAATCCTGGCTTGAACTCAATCAAAGGTTAAAATGTTGTACAACTATAGATGCAGCTGCCCAAAGAGTTATTAACCCTGAAACGAATCACTGGTACGAGGTGCTTCTAAGGATTGTAGCAATTACTAAAATGCTCGGTAAAAGTTGTTTATCTTTTCAAGGTACAAGCGACAAGCTAATCAAGCATAATAACGGCAACTTTTTAAAAATAGTTGAATTGCTGTCTGAATTTGACCCTGTCATGTAGGAACACGTGCTTAGAGTGCTTAAAAAAGAGGAAACCAAAGCTTACTATCTTGGAAAAAACATTCAAAACGAGATAATAGACTTGCATCACGAAAGTGTAAAACCGTATATTACTGCTGAAATAAAAAAAGCGAATTACTATTCCATAATATTATATTGCACTCCTGACGTTAGTAAGGTGGAGCAAATGACCCTGATAATTAGATATGTTTCCATGAATAAATCTGATTCTGATTCAATTAAAAATGTACGAAAGCTTTTTAGGTTTCTTACATGTGGAAAGATCCACAGGAAGACAACTAAATGAACTTATAATTAAGAGCTTCATGAAATGGGACTTGATATGCAAGATATAAGAGGGCAGGAATATGATAACGGGCCTAAGATGAGGGCCAATAATGCAGGAGTGTAATCTAGAATCCGCTTAGTAGCCACTCGCTCAATCTAGTGGTAAATGATATTATAAAAGCATCCTTGGAAGTAGCCAATTTTTTTAATATGGTCCAAATAATATATCTATTTTTTTCTTCTTCTACTACTTTTCGATGGACAATATTTTTGAAATATGTCCAAGGATTAACATTAAAACCTTTGAGTGACACTCGATGGGAAAGCAGGATAGAAGTTTTAACGCCCTTAAGATTTCAACTTGGTGAAATATACGACGATTTGCTAAGCATTTATGAAAACCAAGACATCGGTATCTCAATAAGAGACGATGCTTTGGGTTTGCTAAGTTGCATTAAACAATTTTTTATGTTCAATAGTCATATGGTATAAAATTTTAAACTGTAATAATCCCATAAGCAAGCTTATGCAAACAAAAGATTTTGATTTGAAAAAAGCACTTGATCTTCTAGAGAACTGCAAAAACTTCTTTAACAATCTTCGATCAGATAAGTCTTTGAATGAAATTATTGTTGACGCAAGAGAATTGGCTGATGAAATTAACATTGAAGCCAATTTTTGAATCAACAACGCCGCGACACCGCGTAGGAAGAAAAAGGGCCAACTTTTCATATGAGGCAAGGGATGAAGCAATCGAAGATCCTAAAGAAAAATACAAAATAGAATTTTTCTTCGATACTACTGATCAAGCATTAAACGCACTAGATAGTCGATTTGAACAACTGAATCACCATAGTAATCATTTTCTATCACTATTATATGATTTGAAAACCATGCCTAAAGAGACACTGATAAATATTTGCAAAGATTTGGAAACTATTTTGTCTGATGGTGAATCAGCTGGCATTAACGGTACTAGAATTAGTAGAGGAAATTTCTGCAGTTTGAGCACTATTGGGCAAAAAAGAAAGTCCAAGTGATGTTCTTAAAATAATAACACTGCTAAATTTTGCTCCAAATCTTAGTATTGCCTTAAGAATACTACTGACTATTCGATTATCAGTAGCAAGTGGAGAAAGAAGTTTTTCCGAATTAAAATTAATCGAAACCTTTTTTACGCTCAACTACTACGCAAAATCGATTAAATGGCTTGGCCATTTCAGCAATTGAATATGAAATTGCTGATCAAATAAATTTAAAAGGTGTAATAAAACAATTTGCAGAATTAAAAATGAGAAAAAAATATTCTTCTGATTATAACTCAAACAAACAATGTATTACTGTAGTTCTATGTATCTACCTATTGTTTTCTATTTAGGTTTTAGGTATAAGTGAGAAAAATCTAAATCGTAACAGCGGTAAAAATGCACCCTGTACGTTTAAAACTAAGTAAATATTTTTAAAATATAACAACTAGGTATCTATAGGAACTGCAGCTCTATTTTATTTTAATTTATACTGTTTTGTACCAAATGTTAAGTTTTAATACCTGTTTCTTTTTAAATATACGTTTTTATTGCAAATTAAAACCATTTTTGTTAAGAAAAAATAACTTTAAAAGGGGCGGTAATTTGTTTTTTGTCCGGGGCGGCGTAAACGCCAGAGCGGTCCCTGGTTTTGATATCGTCGCGTCGGTGTTATTATAGGTTATTAAACAAATTAATTTGAGTATTGTTAAGATTCTTATTACCATCCATTACCGCACTGTATTTTTTTCTAAAACAAGGAATGACATAAACTAAAGCAAAATTTATTTATTTGAACAAATAATAATAACACAATTTATTATTTCACTTTCACTTATAGTTACAGCTAAAAATATTTCGACTTATTTTGAATTTTATGATGCCCATAGCTATAGAATATGGACAAGTTGGACTATACAGTGCGTGGTGTCAGGATTCCGAACATATGTTCAAAGGAACTTTTATTTTAAATCGTCCAAGGAATTACATCCTGACGTTTTCGACAACACTTAGGAAACACTTTGTATTTAGCTAAAGCAAAATATGTGCCGCAGTCTTTATGGATGCATAGAATGACCGAGAAGTAATTATCACGCTTTAATAAATAAGTTTAAATTAAATTGGGTAATATCAAATGCAACATTGATTTTAACTGTGTTAATAAAAGATGGGTAATTAGTAACATAATTTTAATTGTGCGTACATGCATCTGTTCTAAAGACTACACACAAATAACAGTTTTTAAATAAAGTAGGTTTAAATCGTTAAAATTATTAGATGTGTAACATTTTGAAAATAATTGCAACATAATTTTATTGCATTAATGGCTATACTAGGTATGTTATTATATAATAATCCTTATTTAGATTGTTTAATATAATATGTGTCTTGAAAGATAGACACCTCTTGTACCGGCAACATTCAGCCACATCCCCCCAAATCTCACATTGCATCGGCAAAAACATCTCTCCTAATAAAAACGATATCTGATGATAACAGTAATTATTGTCGGGCGTTTATTAGTATGTTTCAAGCAGTATTTGAAGAAAAACAAACGACTGTGTAACCTGGCATATGTCTAAATGTCAGGTAAAGTTAAAAATAAGTTCTATATTGAAGCATCCCAGCCCTGGGCTGCTTCATCGCGAATAAATTTCCTATAACTTTTACATAAAACTAAATTATTTCCAAGCATTTATATCAGATAATTACAAACTAATTATTACATAAAAAGGGGGAAATCATTTTCTTATAATTTTGGCAGGAAACGTATGCATTCAAACTATAGAGTCTAAATTATTCAGCTAAGTAAAAGAACACACAGTATTCATTTAATATTTTAAAACGTTGACAAAACTGTACAAAATCTCAAAGCATTCTCCAGCCGAGAAGATATAACATAAACAAACCAACGTAAACACGTAGGGTTGTAAGAGTTTTTACTAAGAATATTCTAAGGCTGTAAACATAGAGTCATTATATCACTTCTCACCTTAATGCATCTTAAATTTAATGTCGTGAGTAAAGCAAAAGTTAGCGTTTGGCTATCTTCGTCTAGCTTACAGGCTGGAGCCATGAACTCACGCACGGGAAATCATATAAATACGCGAGGCATCGTACGATCGTGGTCACATCTCTGACAGCCCCAAGCGATACGCTGTGATTCTAACAAATCGGGTACGAAGAGATTGTCCAGTTCTACGTGGAAGAGTCGTGTCACATCTCTGACAGCCCCAAGCGATACGCTTTGATTCTAAATGAATCGGGTACGAAGAGATTATCCAGTCCTACGTGGCAGAGTCGTGCCACATATCTGACTACCCCAAGCGTTAACGCTTTGGTTCAGAAGAATCGGGTACGAAGAGTTTGTACGGCTCTTTGTAATCTAGTTGTGCTCCAGGTCGACTATGACAGCCACAAGACTACGATTTTATTCTGCGGAGTCGGGAAATAAGAGAGTGGCCCTGTTTTGCAGTTATAACTAGCATTGGGAGCCGCGCTGCATTAGCGTGTACTAGCCACCGACGCCGCCGTCGACATGGAGGCGAGTAACTCAGGCGTTACTCAAGAATCTGGGGGAGTGGGCCCCGCGGAACTCTCCGTGTATACCAGAATTGGTAAGGATGGCACCTAAATAATTATTATACTGCGTTGCCATTTTTTACGTACTCGGGTCTACTAAAAGTCATGAAATCAATTCAATTTCTTTGTTCCGAGTGAAATGGCAACGCTAATCAAAGTACGACTCTATATGCTTGGGTTTCGCGGTTTTTAACAATATCTGACCGGAGGTATCGCATGATTTACAGATAGGGCTTTTCTGTGATAATGCACTGCTCATTACATGTTTCCTAATAATTAGAACGGTCGATATTAATTCCGAAAGTAGTTGGAACTTTTCCTTAATTTTTCAAGTCAGGTGTAAATAAGATAATATACCAAAGAATTATTGTCCAGTTGAATCTGCAATATTTGTGACTTAATCAAATTGCACTACCCATATGGGGATCAGAGGGCCACTGTCGTGGGAGACGGGGAGGCGCCGACAATAAAAACATGCGGTTATCTGGACACGGACCTTGTCTCTCGACAGGGGTCCGGGTCCAGCTAACCAGTATACACCCATTAATGATTTATGGCTACCGCTCCCATAAGCGTGCTCCAACACAAGCGGCGTCGGCCAAATAGTCTACGGGATAGTTCGTTTCATGTTGGTTTAAGCCTTGACTGGCGGCATGCATTCGACACCCAAAACAATACGGGCAGTTGCTCGTCATATGTCGGGGTTCCGCATATGCATCGCATCTTCGTTGGCCAGCGTCAATTGTATTTGTGGTACTGTTTTTTGGTAGCAACAGCCCGCGAATTCAATAACAAGGCATGGTTGTCGGTCTCTGTCCGGCTCATGTGACAGGGGACACTCTGTGCCACATAAAAGGGAAGTTTCTCTTGCACCCATATGTAGAGTTCTACATATGTCATTTAAAATACGAAGCGGAAGTTTCCGCTCATGTAACCAGGTTTGGTTACATTGCAGGTTCAACTAGCCAAATATCCATGTATTTCTTATAAACAGTTGTCTCAGTATAGAAATAAAAAGGTGTGAAAACGTTATTTGAGTTTCCTTGAGTTATTTCTACTTTCAGGTACAAAAGTAAATTCTAAGCACATTAGTAATAATAAACATAAAGTCAAATCTTATATTATTTAGTACTCTTTTAAAACAGATATCAGTGCAGTGCAGATTGAGGGTCATAGTAATTGCTAAAAATATACCAATCAAATTAAAGCAAATTAAATATCATAACTGAAACAAAGTAATACCAAACTTTATACCTGTGAGGTTACAATAACACAACAAATTTAGGGTCCTACCACTAAAACTAGACGATCACGAAAAGGCCAATTAATTAAATCAGTATTACCTGTCGCTTCACGACAGGTGAGACTTAGGAAAAGGGGAATAAATTAAATACTAAAATATACGAGGGAGGGTTGGGTTGTCACACTAGTGTCGTAACCAGGATAAAATTAAATAGAAATTAAATAATAAATGATACAAGGGAGGGTTGGGCCATCACAATATTAAAAAACGCGCGTCTTTTCGAGTGAAGGGATTTAGCCTTAGTTATAGCCTACATGTCTTTTCGCGGGCACTCTATAACTTCCATTTCTTCTAGTTTGTACCGGAAGAATCAAATACATAAAGCTCGGTATATGTTTCATAAGAAATATTCGAATCGCAGATGATTCAGTATAATTACACCGGTGAGTGAACGTAGTTATAATTATTACATCATTTGTACTGGAAGTGGGAAAATTAATAAAATCAGCACTATAAATTATTGTTACTCAAGTACCAAATTACCAACTCTGATTTCCTGACAACTGAATTACATAATTCGCTTACAGTATTTACCATACTTATCTCATTTTATCTTTTAAATATTAGTGGGTATTTAAATCAAACTTTCAATTTCAAGTTAATGTCCGTTTATAGATGATTTCCCAACGCTGTCAATGAATTGTTAGGGCTCACAATTAAAAAATTGCCAAAGGCATAATATATTTTTGTATGTTTTAATTTCCATTAATTAAGGAAGAGAAATTTGTTTCATGCTGAAAGCTGTAAATCTAATTAAGTGTGTGGGAAATATTCTCACAATTAAATTTTATCTCTTTATTTTAAGTGAAGTTTTCGGGTTACTAATTACAGTTCGTGTAAGTCTATTCACAACAAACTATCTTTGATTTATTTCTACTTTTCATCACTTCTCAGTAAGACTATTATATAATCATCGAAATTGAAATCTTCAATAATTTTGAGTTTTGAGATAATATTTAGGCAGGGTTTTTAAAACGTGTTTAATAAAATATATATTTTTGTTACTTCAAAGTTGAAAATACATATAGTATCTTATACCAGTTATTAATATACTAGCTATTCACTCGTCAAAATAGATTAACAAGTTTAAGAAATTAGAACTATAATAAACTATTTCCCTCACATTATAAGAACTAATGAAATAGCAAGATTTTTAAAATTTGGACCGATAAGAACAAATTTTCAGCGAAAATTGCCGTCCAAGTGAAAATTTTACATAAAATTACAGCAAAAATATCATTGGACCTTGACAGCTTAAACGTTAGTTAAATTAATATTAAAATTGACAATTTTTTCTTCCTTTTTTATTTTCCTGTGAAGATAGCAGGCTCATAGAAGCAAAAGGAACATGATAATAAATTACCTACTTTTTAAACATTTTGGGTTTTTCTATAAAAAAATAATAATTTTAAAATTCGATTTTTAAATAAATCCGCATAAAAATTGCGACACGGAAATAAAAGTATACCCAGCCGTGATTGTAATAATTTGAATTATTAATTCAGTTAATAATAAAAATTATTTCTTGTTCTATGTTTTGATCTGGAAATATGACTGAAAAAGTACCCTCAGCTGTATCTCGGGCACTTTTGACATGCAAGTGATTTTTTTCACTTCCGGTTTCGCTTGAAGTGACAATAACTTTCGATTTTTAAATGGAATACCCTGTATATTATTATATTTTTGAATTCTGCATAATTTTCAGAATCCAACAATACAAAATAAGTGACATTTCAAACGTCAATACTTCTTATAATATAATTTTTAGTTTTCCATTTAAGTATGCCATGTCGGTTCCGATTTATTCTAAATGACCCGTGTAATGCTAGAAAAATCGAAATTCTGTCAAAAATACTAAATTACGTGATTCATGAGCAAATAAAATTCATCAGAATGGTTTTTGGGACAAAACTCGATTTTTTCAAATGGAACCATATTGGTACCGTGGTACATGTATTAAAATGTGCGATAAATATAAATAATATTACAACTAAAAAAAAATACAATTTTGTTCTAACTAAATGTTAAGAAGTAACTAAGGTGGCTTTGAAAACAATGAAATATTTAGCTTGTCAAACATTTGTTGGTTTACCCATGTCTTTATTGTGTTTAAAAATTGTTTAAAATTCTTGTTAATTGTGTCCAAAATGCCGCAAATTTATACAAGAGATGAAAAAGTAGCAATGTTAATTATTTATGGGGAATGTAGAAAAAATGCCGTTCCGGCTTGACACCTTTATGCCGAACGATATCCTGATAGACAAGAAATTATTTTAATCGTCTTGAAAATCAATTCCGAAGTGAGCCTAACAATAACCCTGAAGAAAATTTCATTCTTGACGAAGCGAAGGAACGAAAATTAATGTTTTGGCTCGAGTAGAAGTTGATAAAACTGTTTCTTTAAGGCGATTGGGTTTGAATTGGAAATCAGTGACCAAACAGTAAGCCGAATTTTGCACAAATACCACTATAAATCTTTTAAATACCAATTGCATCAGCACTTGTACGAAAATGATTACGAACGTAGGATGGAATATTGCAATTGAATTTTGCAGAATAACGTGCAGCCAAATAATTATTTTCGGACGAGTCTAGGTTTACAAATATGGGATTATTTAACCGATAAAATACAAAATGTTGGTCACAAGAAAATCAAAATTTATTACGGAAGGGTATCTTTCATGTGCGGTTCGATTTCAATGTTTGGCTTGGAATAATCGGTAGTAAAATCATTGGTCTAATAATATTTGAAGAACCCCTAACTGGTGCCAGATACTTGGGATTTTTGCAAAATGAAATTGAGAACAGTTTAGCTGAATTACCTTTCCATTTACGACAGGGAATGAATTTCCAACAAGATGGCGCTCCTCCCCATAATTCAAGGATAGTAATTGATTACCTTCAAGGGAGATTCGGAGAAAACGTAATTTCGACGAATGGTCCTGTGAGGTGGCCTCAAGGTCACTTGATTTAAGACCCCCTGATTTCATTGTTTGGGGTCATTTAAAAAACATTGTCTACGCAACCGTCGTTACGACCCGTGAAGACCTGGAGTTACGAGTAAGACGCGCAATTAATAGCAGAACGGCCCATCAATTGGCGAACGTTCTTCGAGAAACAGATATGCGAGTTCAGAAGTGCATTGACGTTAATGGACAACATTTTGAACAACTGTTGTAATGTTTTGTGTTCATTTTTTGAATTTGAAAGCCACCTTATATATAACAAGGTAATTAGAACAAAATTGTATTTTCTTATTTTCTTTTAGCTGTAATTTTGTTTGTATTTATCGCACATTTTAATACGACATATGAATAAATTCCTTATTAATAGTACTATAAATGGTACCACGGTACCAATATGGTTCCATTTGAAAAAATTGAGTTTTTCCCCAAAAACCATTTTCATAAACTTTATTTGCTCATATATCACGTAATTTATTATTTTTGACGGGATTTCGATTATTATAGCATTACACGGGTCATTTAGAATAATTCGGAACCTTTATGGCACACTTAAATGGAAAACTAAAAATTATATTATAAAAAACACTGACGTTTGATATGTCACTTATTTGGTATTGTTGGATTCAGAAAATTACGCAAAATTTAAAAATGCAATAATATACAGGGTGTTCCGTTTAAAAATTGAAAGTTAGTGTCACTTCTGGCGAAACCGGAAGTGAACAAAATCACTCGTAGGGCGTGTACCATGATCCTGTTACACCTGCTACACCCGATTATATATATATATATATATATATATATATATATATATATATATATATATATATATATGTATCAGTGGGTATGGTAGCCGAGTGGGTAAAACGCTTATGAATATCGATGATTCGAATCCATCCCAGAGCAACAAATTTTATTTGTGATTTGCTACGGATTAAGATGGGAGTGAACTGTCGATGCCCTAAATGTGGTTCGGACTCCACAATAAACTGTAGGGCCTCGTCTCTCTTTACTCAACACAAAATCCTAGGATTTTCTGGGAGTTACTTCCAATTGCAATTCCAATTTAAAGCATTTATTTAACATTAAATACATTATGAAAAAACTGAAATAAGGCACGACACCTCGTGCAATACAATAAATAAAAATATTTACAAATATATACACAGAGTGTTAGCCGTTTGGCTTTACAATATATATAAAACTAGGCATAGGTTGTTTAGAATTAAGTGGTATTACTTATAAATTATTTTGCTATCGTGGTCTGATGCTTAGCACGGGCACATAACCGTGAAACACCTTCAACCGCATAATTGCTTTCAATGAATGTGGACATAATAATTTAAATTGTAAAAGCAGCAGTGAAAGAAACACTTTGTGAATATATTTATAATGAATAGTGAAATTACTGTTCCAAATCAATTTCAAGAATCATTTTGCAAATTATATTTTAAAATTCCACAAATTGTGTTGTTTTGTCACAAATAGAAAATATATTAATTAAGGTGTTTCAGAAAACAGTGACTTTAAATGAGCCTCAGATGCTACTATATACAATAAAGTTTCGTTCAGCCTCCTGTAAGCGCTTAAGGAAAGTTGTTTGAATGAATGAAAAACGCGCTGTACCATATAAATCAAATTTGGTGAAAAATATACTCATAAAGATGTTATTATTTGATGTTATTTCTAGTCAACTTTAGTAGTATTAATTATTATACTGTTTTGTACCGTAGAAACTTTCAAAACAGCGATGCATTTAAGCAAAAAATCCAAAAAGGCGGTTATTTAACTACTTGAAAAACTTTAACTACTTGAAAAAGTGATATTTTATTGGGGTACTAGATTATACTGATTGTAATGATTATTGCATCGTTGGAGACAATTTCTCGAGAAATTTTCCAACTAGCCCAGTTTTCAAGAAACACGATAAAAGGAAAGAATTCGTAACCCTACTTTTTGAGATGTGAGGTAGATTTATTGGTATTATTCAGTCAATTTTACGTCATAACTACGTTTCTAATAAATATATTCGTCTTTCACCAAGTCGAGTTATAGCTAATTTTATGAAAAATGCTAGCTGGGTAGCTAGTTTAAGCCGAAGACGAGAATGCACTTCACAAATATTTCTTTTTAAAATTATTAATAATATTATTGACGCATCACGATTATTGTCAAAATTGTCTTTTAACATTCCCAGAACATGGCCCCGTCATAGTTCTGTATTTTACCTAGCTACGCCTCGTAGAAAAATCCTTAAATTCTCACCAATCTATGTAATATGCGACAACCACAATGCAATCTGCGGTGACATAGACATTTTTAATTGCTGCCTCAATACCTTAAAAACATATTACGAAAGACACTAATATAGCATGTTTGTTTTTCTTTTTTATCAACCCACTGTATAGACAATATTAAAAAGAAAATTGTTTTCTGTCTTATTATCTATTGTAAGTTATTTAAATCTCTCTAGTTGTTATGTTTTTACATTCTTGTAATGAATCATATGCATGTTCATTACTATAGTTTCGGAAATTCCCGATAGTCTTGTGCTGTCGCGCACTTCCTGCCGACATATGATGAATCACGCAGATGTTCATTCCTAGAAGTTTCTGCAATTACCGTTTGGCAGGTGCTGCCACGTACTTCCTGCCGCCATGAAATATTGACGTCACCAAGGCCAGAATTTTGGTATAAATAGTATGGCCGTAGCCAAGGAAAGGCATTTAGTTTTCTGCTGACAACTACCTTCAGCGTGTTGAGCTGGGTAGTTGAGGAGTCTTAAGCGTGTTGAGCTTGACTCCATTTGGTTAGAAATCAGAATCCGACGACGACGCCGCCCGGCTGAATGTCTGGTAGCATCTTGAGGTTTTAAGCGTGCTGAGCATGACCTCCTTGTGTTGGTAGCCATTTTACCGCTCTGCACCGCGGTCACCAGTCTAGTAATTATTTATCGCCGTGAGTCTTCAGCGTGTTGAGCTGGGCCCATGGTTGGTAAATGGTTCCTAAACCCGCCGCCGTCACCAGTCCCCTAATTATTTATTGCCGTGAGTCTTCAGCGTGTTGAGCTGGGCCCACTGCCGTTAAATAATTATCGAACTTACCGCCGCATCGTATCCTAGATGTTTTACTTCAGTACTTGGAACTGAAGGCCACCGTCACCGTGCATTCACCGAATTACACTCCCCGTAAATTAATCTCACCGATGTAAATAATATTTGTTAAATGTACTTGACTTGGTTTTATTGTTGAAGAATCAGATTTTATGTTTATTTAACTTCATGTTTTGGATAAATGTTACTAATAAAATAAACTTTGTTACGAATACTTTGGGCTTTCTTATTTACAACTAACAGGAATCCTGGATTAATTCTCCAAACCAGCTATCCGAAAAGACACCGTTACATTCTTTTGTGTTAGCTTTCTGTATCTTTATCTAACATAAGTTTTTTAAAGCTCTGTGATACATTTTTATATGTACGCATGTAAGTTTTTTATTAAAATGTTTTTCATAAAACTTCACTGTACCTTCGTGTCCTATAGTTGGGTACCTATTGGGCAATATAACCAATAAATAAATAAAGTTTATAAATAAACAGACATTTAATAACGACTAGTTTCTGCTTTCGACTTAAGTATTATATCTATGTATACCTATCATTAATATATAATTTAAATTAATTGCCCTGTAGTTATATTTGTAAGACCTTGAACTCATTCACAATAAATGTTCGTATCAAACATACACAAGGTGTTGTGGAAAAGGGTTATATACATTTTTTTCGATGACGACAAACCACTACTGAGATGTTTTCCCTTCAATTTATAAGATATAAATCATTTGTTTTTAATAAAATCTTTATATTTTCTGAACATTATTTGTGGCATTCTCTAAATTTTTCTTTCTCTTTTTTGGGACATGAATAATTCTTCGTTATCTAAAAATATAATTAGTTACCCAGTATGTTGCTGGAAAAATAAACCTCTGCGCTTTTGACTTTACGTCAAAGGCTTAGTCAGAGGTATTTTTTGACAACTAATATGGGACATAAAAAATAATAATATAATTCCCTAACGTTTCGGAAAGCGAATCTGTTTTCATTTTCAAAGTTATTTACCTTTTTTAGAATATGTCAAGCGTGAAACTTGATACATGTATTATTTGTTTATATAATATCCATAGATACTTACATGGAACTGTTGATTATACAATATCAGAGACAACCCGAGACGTACAAGTGGATAGAAAATTTTGTCCGATTTTAACATTTATTCGCTATCTCTATTTAATATAAGAATAGTCAAATATAGCTGTCCTAGTCCGATAAAATGGAATGTGAAAGCAGAGGGTAGCACTTGCACTGCTATCATTTCTGTTCTATCCCGCGCTTTTTCTGTGGTATTTATCTGTCAACTTGAACTGACGAAAGAAGTGTTTGTTATTTTGTCGTGATTTTGACTATTTTCTCGTTGTATTTTGTGATATTAAAGACTATTTCTCTTCTTAAAGACTACCAATTTCATATAAATGGTAAGTTATAAAATTATAAATAATGTTATCCGCTATATCTAACCTATATATTAATCAGAAAGGATAAACAGTATTAGAAAATGTGCTAGCTGTATCCTTTACTTATTTCATTCCTCATAATAAACTTTGAATTTGGTTGTAGGTTATTTTTTGTTTGAGATGCCACAGAGTCACGAATTAGATTGTGTTATGTGTGTGGTTTTTCGGAGGACGATGTGGCAAAACTTCATTATTTTCCTTCAAGGTTGGAAAGGTAAATTAAGGCCTGCACTAAATTAACAACACTTCTAACAGCACAATTTTTTATGTTTTACGGGTCAAAAATTTGGCAACAGAATATGGGTATACACTACACTGAAAAAACTCTTCAAAATTATAGGATATGCTCCCATCATTTTACTGTTGAGAATTATGTCGACCAAAGTAGTCATAGGTTGACCTGCAATGCAGTCCCCACACTTTTTCCATGTCGTCAGTTGGCAACATACCAAGTGCAAGCAGGTAACATGTGTTTTACAAAATGTTGGTGGTGAGGGTCCTTAGATATCAATCCATAGTTGGTACTAATTAGCTTGGTAGAATTATCGCAGACTTTTTACTATTATTTAATTTATTCAAAATAAAGAAATATAGATTTGAACCAATAATCACGGTCGCTAATATCTATCTCATTTTACTTCAGATCTAGCCTCAAGCGAGGCCTCAACTTCAAAGAATATACCTTATGAGTTGGCGGAGGAATTTCCTAGTATAGTGAAGGCAGCTAGTGAATTTTTAGAGGAGATTCCCAGCACTTCTGTATCAGATCAGAATGTCACCGTTCGAAAACGACCGGGGAATTATTAGAATTGGGATTCTTTGGTGGTGTAAGAGGCACAATGAGGCACAGAAGCAAAATAAAAAAGATGTTCGTGAGGCAAAATGAATAAAAGAATCATAAAAAAATGGTGCTCGTGAGACAAAGAAAACTGAAGATTCTTTCGCACCTTAATTTTTATAGAGCCACGTTGCGTGCCACACAATATATGATTTTTTTATCTAGCACTTAATAACATTTTAAGGTAGTCTCTGCAAGTCAAGCCTAATAAATATTTTAAATTTAATTATAATCATTAAATAATATTCTTTTTCTTGCAACCTTCTAGAAATTTAACTGTGATCAATTTTTTGAGTGGAAAATACATATTTACAGGTCTAGCCCGGCAAAGTGACATAAGGATTTGTAAAGTCTTTACTGATTCCTTATGTCATTTTCTGTTGACAAAAGTATCCGATAACAATTAAAAATGATTATTCCAGTCTTCCTTGAAAGTAAGTGTCTGACGTCTGTCAGTTGATTTTATATTTTTTTAAAGTTAAAAAGTTTTTTGAGACTAGCAGGAATCATTGCAGAAAAAACATTGTACACAACACACCCAGAAAGTGACTTTACTGGACTCGCCAGGGCTTTTGCAATGGAAATTGCCAGCTCGCCTTGTTAAGAATCACTTTCCGGTCTTGTTGCATATGTAAATAACTATCATGCTTTCTTGATATTTTCTGTAATATATTGACAAAAATGTCCTAAATTTGCTTTTTTGTATTTTTCTGATTTTAATAAATTTTGTACAAAATATTATTACCTACCTACTTGTGTTTTGAGTGTTATGTTAATTATCCAATACAAAAACATATTTCTTTTAAATTTTATGTTAATCGGTTCAACAAGGTTACAATTAACCTTTTGATTAGTTTAACATAAAAATTAATTGACCTCTAGTTTTGTATTCTAACTTTAAAATAGCTTTGTTTCTGCAGTAGTTGGTGATCGTTTGTGGATCATCAGAGATAGTCACTCAGTTTATTTTTAACTTCCAGCGAATAGAAGTATTTAAAAACAACTAATCGACTACTTCTGGTCCACAAACGATCACCAACTGCTACAGAAATAAAGCTTATAAATAATATCAATAAAATAATAAAAAGGGGGGTTTTGAATTTTCGCGAGCATTTGCTTCTTGCGCCATCTACTTTCACCTTCCATTACAATCGACCAATTTAATACTGCGGATTAAATTTTAGCACGTACTTGCGCGGCTCGGGGTTGTCTCTGACAATTTAATTTTATTCAATTCTTCCTTTAACATCGGTACACACGTTGTACCAAAATCTATAGAGCAATGGGATAAACATTTTTCTTCATTTAATAACATTATTGTCGATTCCTTAATTTTTCTTTTTGCTGTCCGCTTCTTTCATTAAACATTTTGCCGAATCCCGAAGTTAATCTGTTGTGTTCTTCCATATTTTTGAAAAAGATAGATGACAGATTATTTTTAAAGATACGTATCTGCCTATATTCCTTGAATACGTACGTATGACTGGTTGGCATAACTATCATGTTATAATCAAATTTCATTTCATCGTCGTCACACAATATTGACAACATCACATTCTATGAATGGGGATCTCACATGTGACAGCTGTAGAGGAAAGTAATTTTTACAGTAAACAAGTCACCAGCATGAATTTGCATGAGAAATGTATGATGTTGATGGTATTCACCACCAGTAGTAAAGGTGTTGTATCAACCCAGAAACAATGTAATGCATGTAGTACACGTACCACATAAATATACATAAAAGTCGCCGCCTATTAACATAGAACAATAAAAAAAATGTTTTCATGAAAGTTATCTAGTTCCTTGGTTGTTATCGAAAGTGACCAACTTTATCAGATTACTTTTCCCAATAACCTTACAACATACAAATTTCGAAGAAGAGCTGCACTTAGCACTTGGAAGGAACAAGTTTACATAAAAGTGAAACGTCTGACTGTAAATATAGCTATATTATGCTTCCGTAAATTAGAAAAGAATAAGAAAACTAGTATTTCCTCATACTCTTGTATATTCATTGCACCAAACCGGTATACTTAAGTCGATAAACAACTTCTTGTAGATTACTTTTACACTTAGGAAGGCTAACATTAATTAATGTATAAAGTACGGAATAATCAATAAAATTGTGTTAATCCTTAATAGTAAAAACTTATACGTATAATTCACAACATTCCAAGACTTGAAAACACTATACTTTGTGATTTATCTCATTTTAATTACTCTGAAAATATCCTCATATCTTTTCATAATTTATTAATCTTGTTATAACTAAAGGGCGGAATATATGTATTTAAATTCAGTCAAAATATGCCCATACATATGCATCATTTTTGTTTAAAATATGCAATTATATGCATTTATTTGGCAAAATATGCAATAACATGCCTTTATTTAACATGTAAAATTACAAACATTGATTTTATAGAAAATATCTATTTCGAGAAAAAATTAAAATAAAAGATATAAAATATAAAAAAAGAAATTTATAAAAAATGTTTTAATTTGAAATTGTATAGTAGGAATTTATAATTAAATACTTTTCAAAATTTTCCAATAAAAATGATACTATTTACTGACTGTAAAGATTTGAAACCTTTATTCTTTTCAACAGTAGCATCTAATTTTTTTCTAACTTTATTACCTACATCACCGGGAATCTTTTTACATTTGGCAGAAAAAGATTCAACAAAATTAATCGATTCGTTTAAACGTAAATTTCTACTTTCTGATGAAACTATTATATCTGGTATAAAACTAAAATTAATTTTAATGAAAACAAGTTGCTTAGCTACATCTGCATTTTTCAGCAATAATTGACTTTGAACTACACACTGCGAGTTGTCTTCTATATCTAGAATTAATTTCTTAATAGCTTCGAAATGTTCTGTGTAGAAAATTGCGGCTTTAATTCATGTTCCCCACCGGGTACTTACGGGTTCCAGAGGTAAAATTACTCCTGGCAATCGCTCCTTATACATCTGCACTCTCAGAGGTGTCTTTGAATACACTTTTCTTACATTTGAAGTTAGTTTGTTTGCTAAGGGATATTCAGTTCTGACGGTTTCTGCAACTCTGTTTATCCCATGTAGAAGACAAGTGACATGCGCCATATTGGGATAAAATATTTTTATGTTTTGGCCCACATTTACCACATTCGGTGCTGCATCAGACAAAAACACCAAGAACTTTTCTGCTGGGATTGCATTCGGCAAGAAAAATTCTGACAAAGACGATTGAATAAAACGGGTAAAGGTCACATTGTTTGTTTCGTCTAACTCTTTTGAAGCTATTAAATATGGTTTACTTGGATTATTTTCTTGTAGGGCTCCAATAATAATATGTACGATGTATCGACCACAGGTATCTGCGCTTTCATCAACAATAATATAAAAACTGTCATTGTCCAGTGAAACTTTAATTTCCTGTATGACCGTTTTATATACTACATGCACATTCCTCTTTCTTATAGTAGATTCATCAGGGATGTTTTGGTTTCAATATTTTTTGTAAATATTTTTTGAATTGGGTATTTTGAAGCTTTTTTAAAGGAATGCGACTAAAGCTTTGCATAAGTCTTGATGAAACACCTCCTTTTCATATCTTGTTTGGTTTCCAACATTTTGAAATGTGGTTTTCACAGACATCTGAATGGGCCTAGATTTCATTTTTGGCAACTTGGCTTTATGTATAGATGTTTTCAAGTGTTGATCCACTTGGAACTTCTTTTCACAGACAATCTGAAACAAACAATTATTTAAATGTTAATGAATAGTTCAAACAAAATAATCATTTAAGTTCAAACTACATGTCAATAGATAGAAAATAAAAAGCTAAGATAGGAAAGTGAAAACCGTTACAATTTTTCTTATACAGCTGGTCAAAACATAATAAACTGAAAATCTCAATCGTTGAATATCTGAAAATTGATCTGTTTTGAAAAATATAGCAGTAATGTGTAAAAAAATTATAGGTACTTACGATTTTTGCACAAGTTTTGTATTTATCTCCACTAACTCCAACCTCCAACTCAGGAACATTTTTAATCCATGAAGAAGTTTTTGGCATTTTAGACATTTTGATCAAATAAATATTCTCAAATCACTATTTTGACACTGAATTCTATCCACAAACTGAACTGGGAGTACCTAGGCGACTAGGCCGGGCCATTACAGCGAAGAATATTATCTTATAATTAGGCATGCAGATTTTAGAACAAGTTTCTTGGAAATTTACTGCCCTATTCGGAACTTTTTTTAATTGTAAATCTCCGATACCCCAATAAATGATATGTAAGAAAGCGCAGGTAAACCCATAAATTTGCTTATTTTCCCCGCCCCGGGGCTCCGATAATTGGTTACAACGAAAAATCTCCAAATGTGCACAAAAATACAGTTTTTTAGATACAGTAATTGGATGAAATATGCAAAAAATGCATAAATATGCACTTTGCATATATTCCGCCCTCTAGTTATAACTAAACAAAAATATTTTTATTATTTTTCAGTGAATAGAATAAATAAAAACCGCTGCCAATTATCACTTGGGGATCAGAACTTCCTCACTGTAGTAAAACTCGACGTATGGTGGAGTTTATAATAAAAGTAATTTTTGACGTTTCAAAAATGTCACATTTCTTGACGTTTCAAAAAAAGTCACATTTTGACGTTTCAAAAAGTCACATTGGTGGAATGTCACTAATATTTTTTTTAGATATTAGGACCGATTTTGCTCATCAACGATATCAATCTCTTCCTTGACCTCTAGAACGTATGTACCAAATTTGAAAGCTTTATCTCAAAAACTGTAATTGTTATCGCGAACCACACAGACAGACACACAGACAGAAATTTCTTTCTGTCTGAAATTTTGTTTATCGTCATAATTCGTCGAGATTCGTCCAGAAATGCAATAAGAATTTTCAAAAATTTTTTTCACGAATACATAACATCCTCACTTTGAGGGGTAAGGAAGTAAAAATAGCCATATAATTGTTGCAAAGCAAAAAATTAATTTTAAAAATTATTCATTCAATCACTTTTAAATGTTCACCCTGTCGCTGTCATATTTTATCTAATGTGACTTTGTGTATCAACTTATTATCATATAAGTTTAACTAAATTCACAATACAGGAAAGCGTAATTTTAATAAATTTTGTCTTCGTCGGTATTGTTGTAGGCTATTAACAAATTAGTTTCGTTAAGATCTTTATCATCGTCGTTGTTGTTATAAGCTATTAAACAAATTAATTTCAGTTTCGTTAATATCTTTATTACCACACTAGAGCGGTAATGAATCCAATACCGCACGGTTTTTTTCTAAAACAAGGAATGACCTGAATTAAAGCAGAATTTATTTATTTGAACAATTTAGCAACATTTATTTTTGTATACAGTGTGGAAATTAAGTAACGCATAAATTCAGTAATTCCGTTGAATTAATTTTTTGGAAAAATCTCGAAGGGGTATAGCGATTTTAACTTCAGCAAATATTTTCAGTCTTTCTTCAGTTTCTTATGTCATTTATTTTTAAGTTATGACGTGATCGACTTTTATTTAAATGACAACCTGTATTTTTTATTATTGATTTTGGTAGTAGTTTTTATTCTGGTTCCGACCGTATAAAATTTTCAATATGTTATTATTTGAAAAAAATCGAGAAAAACAGTCTTAAAGTTCAAATAACAAAAATTCATTAAATTGGGAAAATTTATCTAGTTGCCTAAGTTTGACGGAAAGTTATCGACGGCACATTCGTTTTTATTTTTAAATTATACAAATACACCGGCAACTAGATAAATTTTCCCAATTTAATGAATTTTTTGTTATTTGAACTTTAAGACTGTCTTTCTCGATTTTTTTCAAATAATAACATATTGAAAATTTTATACGGTCGGAACCGGAATAAAACCACTACCAAAATCAATAGTAAAAAATATAGGTTATCATTTAAAAAAAAGTCGATGACGTCATAACTTAAAAAATAAATGACATAAGAAACTGAAAATATTTGCTGAAGTTAAAATCTCTATACCCCTTCGAGATTTTTTCCAAAAAAATTAATATCAGCGAAATTGAATTTATGCGTTACTTAATTTCCACACTGTATAAATTACCATAGTAATATGTACATCGATTACTTTGTTAAAGCTGAAAATAATTTGACTTATTTTGAATTTTGTGTCAAATTTTCTGACATTTGTAATTTTAACTTGGGTCATTCTTTACAACAGCCACTTCCGCCTGACGAAAAAAAAAACCATTTTTCGTCTCATGCGACCTTTCGTCGTATGCGACTTTTGGTCGGATGCGCATTTTAGTCGGATGCGACTTTACGTCCAATGCAACTTCCTGTTGATGCCACTTTTCGTCTCATGCGACTTCTGGTCGGATGCGACTTTTGGTCGGATGCAACTAATGTATCCTACTCTTCATCGGGACTCTCTTTCCCCTCGTTTATTACCCACCCAGCACCCCTATTCGCTCCACGGTCCCGTATGCTTCTTGGGTAATTATACATTTGCGCAACATTTGCTTTGCAGCAAATGTCTTCTATAGAGACACTTTACGCGTGTGTACAAAAAAAATCACGAAAAAATCCAGAAGTGGCTGTTGTAAAGAATTACCTTAACTTGTCTTGCAGATATAATAAAATGAAAATTTATTATTTTCACCGACAAAGATAAAATATTGAAAAATACACGTTTAATTGCGGTTTTACGAAACTTGTTTGATTACCGCAGAACTCGGTACAGTGCCTAGTTTGGGTTATCAAACTCGTTTTTTTAAAGTTGCCATAATCAAAGCGTTTAATAACGATAAATTAACTCCTATATGAAAAAGTCTATCTGACAGCACATTTTTGTCACTTTGACAGCGATAAAAAAGGTGCATCGTTTTTTATCACCGACAAAAATGCTTGTTCCTCAAAATCAGAGTACATCTAGTAGTCGCACGTCACATTAAAGATAATTATTGTTGTTGTTCGTTCACATATTCTGTCGATAATTTATCTTGCCAAAAAACACTCGAACTTTTCTTTTATGGATAAATTTCTTTTTAACTCAAAATTTTGCCAATCAGTAATTTTGCTCGAAAAACTGACATTTGACAAAATCGTTCGACCTGCGGTCTCGCGATTTTCTCATGTCAGTTTTTCTTATAAAATTACTGACTGGCAAAATTATTTCGTTACAAAGAGAAATTTATCCGATAAAAAAGAACTCTTGTGCTTTTACTGTTGATAAACAATGATACTGTTAAAATATTCTTCAGATTGTAGGACATATGTGCTGTGTGAATGTATTTCTATATAAAAGCTACATGTGTTAAAATATTTCACTACACATTTTTTAAATTTCTTTGGAAAGTTATATAAATAGTTAGGAAAAAACTTACCTTATATCTAATCATTGTTTGGATATTAATAAATCACTTCTGCAAGCGATGCATTGTTTATTAATTTTTTTATTGTTATAATGGATGGGAAACCAGTTCTCTCCAGGAAGTTATTAACCTGTAAAAAAAATAAGTATTTACACGCAATACACGGTGATCATTTTAACTGTCTTAGTTGACTAACTCATAAAAAAAACAAAACTCAATATTTTTTTATTTTCCTTCTTATATATTTTTACTATTAACAATAAAAAATGTTCGACATGTTAAAATCATTTAAGTGTTTAACTTGCCCTAGTCCACTATCTGGCTAATGGTTTAAGCTAGTGATGAAACCATCCCTGTTTATGGATTACGATTGTGAGAGCAATAATCGTACAATTACGATTACGATTAAGAAATAAATTCATATAATACAGAAAAACAAATTATATTTGTTTATTCCATAAGATCAAAACGTATTCAAAGTTAAGCTTTAAATTAAACTTAAAAAATATATATACCGAACTCGTAGTGGACTAAAGCGCTAAGTGACAGACGTAGCTGGTTTTACTGCCTGCCAACTCCCGGGTTCAAATCCCGGCTTCGACCCTGATGAAGTCGAAGAGAGTGGTTGTATGTGTGGTGCTCATGTTTCTGTTTTTATCTAGTGAACAACCTCCAGTAGTAATAATAGCCTCAAAAAAAAATGGAAAATGGTTCATATGATAAATAATTAATGGTCAATTTTTTTAAACATGGAAAAAGGTTACAAGTAAGTGTCGAGAGGCATAAAAGCCACAACAAATAATCGGCCAGTACGATTAATCAAATAAAAAAACATGATTTGCAAATTATGATTAATCTTAACCATAATAATTATTATTTCAACATTAGTTTAACCATCAAAATTAAAATTAAACTCGCAATAATAATAATCATAAAAATATTCAGAATACTGCAATATTATAAATATGAAAAATCTGTCTACAATTACAAGCATCTTGAAGAAAATTGCCACTACTACTTCAAAAAACTTGGATTTAATTAATTAATTAAAGGAGGATAATAAAGAAGGTACGTGTGTAGTTAAAGTCGCGGGGATAAAGGTCAAATTCATAGGCTAATAGGTAAGCCTGGCCAAGCGATGGTAGATTCAGGGTCGGGCGCAATACCAATGCCATCGCGCGCTTGTTTACGATGACGATGACACGACACACTTCAGTTGTTAACTATCGTTCGATGCATAGAGTACTAATAAATAATAAATAATGTTGAGCGTAAAGAGTAGAAAACGACCGTACGCTGATAAAGTGAATAAATTTATCGGTGAATTTCCGGATTTATTCTATGATGGATGTAAAATAATTTGTTAAGTTTGTGATCAAGACTTAATGTGCTGGAATAAATGCGGCTGCAAAATTCATATCAATAGTAACCGGCCTAAAAATAAAAAAAATGGCGTGTCTTCTTTGGAACCTCAGTTTATGTTTGATTTACTGTTAATGCTGATTGTCTGTGATGTTCCTCTGCGCATATTGGATAAACCAGCATTTCGGGAGTTCTGGAATAAATACAATCCCCAGGTGAATTTACCAAGTCGTTCATCGTTACGTAGATATGTACCAAGTGTTCGTGAAGACATTGTAAATAGGATTAAATGTGAATTAAAAAATACACGACTGTGGTTATGTGTTGACGAGACGACAGATCGTAAAAAAAATTCTATTTTAAATGTTATAGTACATGTAATCAACCCTGTTAAACCAACATTTCCACTTTTACTAGTTAGCAAAAGACTAACTGCGTGTACTGGCGAAACAATTACACGGATGGTGTTGGAGACTTTCGAAAAGTCAAATGTTGATGTTTGTGACCGACGGTGCTGCGACAATGTGTTTGGTGGGGGGCCGTTTTCTTCAAAGAGATGATTGTAGGTTTTTACATGTTACGTGTAAAGTGCATGCGTTCCATCTTGTAGCAGGAACTATTCGAAAATGTTTTGCAGAGGTAGATGCATTAATAGCAAATACAAAAAAAGTATTTCTGAAATCTCTTAAACGGCCTCGAGCATTTTACACACTGTGTCCTGGTATTCCGGAACCACCAGAGCCGATTCTTACACGTTGGGGAACGTGATTGAAGGCAGCTTTTTATTATGCTGAATATTTTCAACAAATAAAAGTTGTGATACTACAGTTCAACCCTAACGAGGCTGCAGCTATTAAGGGGAGCCAGACAAGCTTTCAAGATGTTTCACTTGAAACAGATTTAAAAACTATTTATAACAATTATAGAGTACTACACGACGCAATGGAAAAATTGCAAAATACTTCGTTGTCGTTAGTGGAATCGCTGCAAATAGTGGACGGCGACGTAAATACACAGCTACAGACTATAAATGACGCAAAAAAATAAGCTCGTTATTGAAAAATTCGAGAGTGTATTATGGAAAAATCCTGATTTTACCAAATTAAGACAAATTTGTGATGGTGCATCTACAGCTGCGTTAAGTGAGTTCACAGAGTGTTTTACTTATGCCTGTATTACTTCCGTAGATGTCGAACGGTCTTTTTCAAAATACAAACATATTTTTTCACCACAGCGAACATCGCATACTGAGACAACTGTAGAAACATATCTGATGCTACACAGTTATTATAGAAGTGCTCCAGTTTGTGATAACGACAACCAAGCTACTTCATAAATCTGCTTAAGAAGGTGACTTTTGTACATATTTTTATAAAGTGTACCAGTATTAATAAAATGTATTCCCATTTATTTTATTTATTTATTATTAGTTATCACTTAGATATACAATGTACATATGTGAACGTCATTTAATAGTTTAATAATAATGTGCAGCACTAAGCTTACAAAATATAAGGAAATACATAAAAAAGAATTTAAAGCGAACGCAATAGTACAAAAACATACATCACAATATATAAAATATATTTGTTTTTATTATTGTACTTATTCAAGTATTATATGATGCATACCCAGTACGCATCTGTAGGATTAATGACCTTGGCCAGGCTTACTAATAGTTCCATAGTTTATAACCAAAAAGACGATTCCTCACGTACATTTGTCAACTTAAAATTCAGAGCATTTTGTTCACATCAGTTCATGTATCTTTCGGAGACTTCTTTGAGTCTTTTGACGGTCAGTTATATTGTCACGCTAATGGGCTGTTCCAGGATGTGCCCAGATATGGCATTACCAGTATTAAAACTTAAATTAAATAGCCAAGTTGGTCTGGATTTATAAAAACGGAACTAGAATTGTATGAGAAGGTTCTAGACCATACATGGATGGATATGTAAGGCAACGGTGGATCGGGAAGCTCAGTATTTATCTGGAATTGTGCGAGTAAAGAAGAAATAAGTTAGAGACTAAGGTAGTGATTTATAAGGTTTAATTGTGATTATAATCAAGTCATTTATTAAGTTATTAGTGTTATTTATTAATTAGTTAATAAAGTAGTAAGTTTTACCAGGACTTTTAATCAACGAATCCACGGTTGAGGTGCATGTGTGGATAGCAAATACGCAACAGTATATTTAAGACATACTCATATAAATAGATCATTAATGAATTATATAAATAACAATAACAACTAGGGTAAAGTTTTGGGTTCCGCTTAAGTCATAATAATTTTGACATATATGTGATCGCCACACTCTGTATATTTCTTTTATTAAGATAATATTTATAGAAATTAATGAGGAACTGCAAATAACCTGCAATTTATAGCATATGTATGTAGCAACATCCTTCAAAAAGTCCATATAAAGTACACAATACAATAAAGTAAATGAAATTTGAGGTCAAGGTAATATGAATGTATTACGTTGTGCTGTGGTGACAGCGTACCTGTTGCTTACAATATCATTGATTACACAGGCCTGCATGGTTTTAGGGGTCTACAATTTTTTTACATTTTTAGAGTAAGTAAGTCGTTCTGAACTCTGTAGTATTATTAGTTTTCGTGTATCATGCACTGTTTACTCTAAACATACATAACGACATTATTAGCAATTAATACATATCTTTTTAAACTAAAATTGTTAAGGACCACTGCCTTTTAATCTAGACGTTTTTAGTTAGAACCAGAATATACACATAGTATTCGAAAAGCACATACAGCAGTCAGTAGTAAGTTAACTGTGGTTGAACATGTGCTTACAGTCTATAATACCATGAAAAAGTTATTAAAAATTCGTCATGTCCTCAAGACATTGTAAAAACAGCGCCGATGTGTTTTGTTACATTTGCGGTTCATATACAGTTAAAAAAAAGACAAAGAAATATTACGGAATTCGTGAAAAGAAGTTATCATGCGTACTTTGGTGTAAAGCTTGGAGACCAAAACAAAACATGGGCGCCACACAGAGCTTGTCATACATGTGTTGAAACGTTACGGAGATGGACTCAAAATAAAAAGAAATCCTTACCTTTCGGCATACCAATGGTGTGGGGGAACCCAGCAATCATGCAGAAGATTGTTACTTTTGCTTGTGAGACGTAAGTGGCTTTAATGCCAAAAAATAAGAAAAAAATATTTTATCCGAACCTTTCATCAGCAATAAGACCAGTAGCGCATGGTCCAGATGTACCTGTACCTGCTGTACCAGAATATTATACTCTTTTGTCGTCTGATTCTGATTCGCAATTAGAAATTGACGATTCGGATGAACACTTTTCATTACAAAGTACTCAGCCTCAGCTTTTTACTCAGAATGAACCAAACGATTTAATTCGTGACTTAGGACTTTCAAAAGAGTCTGCTGAACTTTTGGGATCTAGACTGAGTGAAAAGAATTTACTTCTTCCAAGAACGACAATCTTATGGTATAGAAAACATGAAACTGAATTTTTGAATACTTTGATCAAAAGGGATCCCTTGTTTACTTACTGCCATGATGTTCCAGGATTGGTTAGCAAGTTAGGAGCATCCATTTATCAACCAAATGACTGGAGGTTGTTCATAGACTCATCTAAAAGGAGTTTAAAGGGTGTATTGTTGCATAATGGTAATATATACGCATCAGTCCCGGTTGCACACTTTGTTCATTTAAAAGAAAGATATGAAGATTTGAAACTCCTACTTGAAAAGGTGAAATATGCAGACCACAACTGGATGTTATGTGGAGATTTTAAAATCTTAGGTATACTCTTAGGCCAACAGTCTGGCTATACTAAAATGCCCTATTTCTTATGCGAATAGGACAGTAGAGCACGAGGTGAACATTGGCAAAAGAAAGAATGGCCACGTAGAATTAATTTAGTACCTGGTTCAAAAAATATTGTACAAGAAAGTCTTCGATCCAAAGTTCCTACCGTTACACATTAAGTTAGGGCTAATGAAGCAATTTGTTACAGCTCTCAACAAAAACTGTAACTGCTTCAAGTATTTATGTTCAAAGTTTCCTAGTTTATCAGAAGCCAAGTTTAAGGAAGGTATTTTGTTGGGCCACAAATTAGAGAGTTAATGAAAGACAAAGTGTTTGACTCAACAGTGAATGATAAAGAAAAGGCTGCATGGGTTGGCCTCAAAAATGTAGTTCAAAAGTTCTTAGGTAATAACAGAGATTCTGATTTCAAGAATATAGTCAATGATATGTTAGAAAATTATAAAACATTGGGGTGCAATATGAGTTTGAAACTTCATGTTCTTCATTCCCATCTTGACTATTTTCCAGAAAATCTCGGGGCGGTGAGTGAAGAACAAGGTGAAAGGTTTCACCAGGACATTAAACAGATGGAGATGAGATATCAAGGAAGATGGAACGTCGCCATGATGGATGACTATTGTTGGTATTTCAAGAGACACTCTTCTGAAGGTGAAACTTCACATAAACGGGCTTCAACTAAGCGTTCATTTGAAAGTAAAAGAAATCGTTTTCATTCGCAAAGAGACATATAAAAATGTTAACAACTTTTTTGTAATATTATTTTCTTGTAGGTACTTGTAAATTTTGATTTAAATTTTGTAATTAAAAATGAGAAGTATTTTACTGTAATGCATTATTTTAATACATTTTATTAGAAAACCGATCATGTATTTTTACTTTGTGAAAAAAACCTTGCGTGATAGAGCAAAATACAAGTCATTTTTGGATTCGACATGAAACAGTCATACAGAATTACATTAAAATATAGAAACCCCCCACCATAAGTTTTATTTTGCAGGCCTGTGTTATCTAAACAATCCTATCATTGATATGAATTCATGCCTAGTAATTTCGCTAAACTTAACAAAATTAGGTATAATTTGAATGAGCTGTTTAAAGTTAAAGTAAATTCGCCGAAATTAAGACAAAGATTGTTAATTATATTGAATGCTTTTGTCGTAGTTTTGAAAAGGTAAATTAGAACCGGTTTTTTTTAAAAGCATGATCCCTTAAACCACATGAATGAAAATTTCAAGCTTTTACAAGCTTAGGATAATTCCGCCCATGGAAAAATACAAAACTTCTTTAATGAGGCTCATCCTGTAATTTACATAACTTTCTATTTCATTGTTTTTCTTTCTGTGTCTAATGTTTCGTTGTTAATGTTGCAAACTGCTCGCGATAAATCATGCTATGAAATAGATAGACTCCACAAGTCATACTACAACTACAGACGATATTGAAGTAGTTACCGCAATGCCAATTTGGTTGACCAAACCGATCAATCCAAGTGTTCTCTTTATATTTTGCATGCATTAACCCATTAACTTTCCTCTACAGGTAATGGGCCAAAATAATAAGAGTGGCACACATGCACAGGATAATGAAAACTTTTAATAGCTTTACATAATAGTGTGACTCTCTAAGTGAGAGTAAGTCTGTCTCATATGGGTTCAAATTATGTGGGCTTTATCAAACATGACAATATGCAGGAAAAAGTTTATTACGTTATATATTATCAACTATGAGCAGATACAGCATTAGTTTCCTTAATTCTATAAATAAGAGGAATACACTTACTGAGTTCACCAACATTTTATACTGTTTTAGAATTTTGTACAAAAAACTTTTATTTGTAATTGAAGAACAGGTAATTAGTTTTCTTTTAAAGAATTTATGTCATTCTAATTAACTGAAATTAACAACATATTCATTGTTAAATTCAACGATTAATAATATTTTTTCCGTTGCACGTAATTATCTACGAATATTTAGATATTTTCATCAAAGGTGTTTCTTCATTTCTTTAAAAACTTCTATTTATATATAAATGAGCATAGTAGGGATATAATCCTACTAAAGTTTATTTTTATTAAAATTTTGATTTATCACAGTTCTCTGATGCATATTTAAATATATTTACTTTTAAGTACCTAAAAGGAAATAGAAAGCTTTTTTATTTAATGAGATAAATTAATAATTATGATTAGGTGTAATAGTCATTAAATTTTAATCAGTTTAATATTGCGGGAAACCGCAAACATGGTTAAATTATATACTTATGAAAAAAGTGCAAATAATTACTATGAGTAAATAGTAGATTCCAGATCTGTACAGGGTGTCAACTCTAATTTTGACCCCCCCTTTATTTCCTTATTTATGAAGCTTTTTTAAAATTTTAAAACATCGTATCTGAAATTTTCCGAATTTTTCAAAAATAATATACAAAATTACCTAAGGCCAATATATACAGAGTGGTGAAAGAAAAGTTATTTTTTTAAACGGAACGCACTATATATTGTTTGATGTGTTTGTAGTACTCTCTGAGCTGATTTCAAAGATGTATAATTCTTTTACGTTTAGTTCAAAATCTGCCGAGTTATTCGAGGATAAACATGAGAAATATTTGATTTCACCATTTCGAGGTGGCTTTGCATTCTGACTTAATTGTTGATTGTAACTCTCAAAACATGACTGAATGTTATTCTAAATGTCATTTTTATATTGTTCAAAAATTCATGTAAAATGAGGTATTTTGTAGAACAAAGATGTGCAATTGTCGAAATTTATCTTTTGTGTAATAAAAATAAAGCTGCAGTATGTAGGAAACTGTAGAGATTCCCGAATACACGTTCAAGAATTTACAAAATAAATTTAGAACAAATCATGGTGGTTT
>JANEYF010000696.1:195000-293525 GCA_029963845.1 Rhamnusium bicolor | reverse complement strand
TAAATTAAAAGAATTACGCAATAATGAAATACATTTCAATACTTTATATAATGGTTTTTTAGAAAATATTGAAGAATTAGATGATGAGCCACAGTTAAAAAAAGAAAGACCACATATAACTTTGACAGGACAGACATACATGACAAACAAATTTTTACAGAAATTTTTGACACAAATTGAAATTAGATTTTCCGATTTAAATACTTTGCAATGTTTCGATTTAGTAAATCCTAATAATTTCATAATGTTTTCTAAATCATTTCCTAACAGTCTAATGGACAAATTATTGGACCAGTATCCCTTTTTTAACCGTATTTCGTTAAAAAATGAACTGTGTGTTTTATTCTGACCAGCAACTTTTAGCAAATTCAAAATCGCCTCAAGAAATGCTTACTTTTATATATAATGATAATTTAAAAAGCTGTCTCTCTGAACTGTACAAACTTCTATCTTTAGTGTCAACAATTCCGGCAACCTCAGCTTCTGTAGAACGATCGTTTTCAGCACTCAAACGCATAAAAACATTTACTAAAAACACAGTAGCTCAAGACTGCCTGTCAAATATATCGCTTATTTCAATACAAAAACGTTTTTTTATCAGAGTTGAAGAAAAATGATTTATTTTCATTTTATGAAGAAGTAATCAACCATTTTGCTAGTTCTGAAAATCGCAAGTTACCACTGATTTATAAAAATATTTAGACTTTACACCTAAGATTAATATAGTTAGTTATTATTTTAGAAGAAATATTTATTTACGTTATTTATTTTTTAGAAAATATTTTTTATGTAACTTTTTTTTTTCAAAACTATTTTAATTTTTATTAAAAGTAATAATTTTCCACTCTGGCAGTGATAATGAATACAATTTTTTGTTTGTAGAAAAACACTTTTATTTATCAATTTTTTCCAAAACTATTTTGATTTTTATTAGAAGTTATAATTTAATTATAAGTGGGCTAGTAAGGCTACTCTTGCGATCAAAAGCACGACAAAAAAATGTAACGCCCCGTTGTACTACCTCAAAGGTGGTGGGGAAATGGGCAAATTGTAATCATATTAAAATTTAGTTGCCTTTTAAATTTCAAGCCTCCTCTGTGGGCAGTATCACGAGTCGCCACTGGTTGGTATTACCACGTTCCCTTTTTGAATCTGTAAAATGAGTTACATATGAAAGCCACTGCTAATAATTTTACCTCATCATTAAGGTTCCAAATAAAAATGATCTTCTTAATGCATTCATGGATGACACTATTTGCTATCTAATATCAAAAACATAGGAAAACTAGCTGTTAAGGGAAATAAAGAAATTTATTTTTTCCCCATTACGTGATATGTGACGTAAAATAGTCAGTGAAATTATATAAGAAGGAAAATAAAAGAAAATTGATTAATGGCAATTTTAACTTCATATTTTCTGGTGTTCGGGAAATTGTGCAACATGCTATTAAAAGATAAATTAGTTTCTTAGTAGCATGAATTGATTTGCAAAAATATCAAGATTGTTAGCAATTTTTGTAATTTTCGTATTTTAGTGTAATGGCATTGGAGTACAAAGAAGGTAATGCGGTGAAAGGTGTTTTAGGTTATAAGTTTGGAGCAGTGAATGATTCTTTTAGTTCGACTAAGAAAGATAAATACTGTTTTTGTATTAATGAAACAAGGACCCTTGAAGGAAACTTTGGGTGTTTAAAGAATGGTTTAATAGATTTGACTACTTGTACAGGTAAGAATATGTTTTAAGCCAGTAGGTTAGTCATATCTTAATATTGGAGCATGGGACCTAAGCGATACTTTAAGGCATAACTATCAAGACTAAATGAAGAGAAAAATTGCGAATGAAATTTACAAAAAAAAGTTGAAAAAATTGTGCAATTGTTATTTTTTAAACAATTTGTAAAGTATTTGCAAAGTATGTCGCCAGGTTTCAAATTTCATAAAAAAATATTACTTTTTTATATAGTTACACTTTTTTGAAATTTACACAGTGAAAAACGAATCTAAAATAAAATTTTAAAACGGTATAACTTTATAAAAAAGGCAAAATTTATTTATGAAATTTTGATTTCATCAAAAAAATGTTGCCTTTTTATATTACGTTGCCTTTTGCGAGGAAATACAAACCTCCTCGACTTAAATGAGACCATACCTGTCTAGGAATCATGTACAGAAATTTTTATAATGAGTTATTGTTCTTTGATAAAATTAATCTCACACACTTTACTGCACCTCGAACGTGTAAATCTTTTTCTTGAAATACTTAGGTGAAATCCATTTTTTACGTAAGCTTTTCTTCGGAAAACAAACACACGCACTTTAAAACCCGTTAAACTGCATTACGCACGTGGCATATTTACGGACTTCTACAGTGACAATTTAAATATATATATATATATATATATATATATATATATATATATATATATATATATATATATATATATATATATATATATATATATTATATATAACATACATACATATATACATAACCTATGGCATACTGAAGAGAACAAATAAGTTCGAAATCGATCTATGTCTGGTTAGGAAATGACAAATGATATTGGCTATCGATCTATCATGATTTGAAGGTGTAATTCAATGCAGGTCGGGGTATTTGCCCGCTGAGTAGTTGTTTCCTTCAAATCATATTATATATATATATATATATATATATATATATATATATATATATATATATATATATATATATATGTTGTTTTTCAGGTTTTCGCGGGTGGTGAATGTTAAATTCGTTTTCCGAGTATACTCCCGCGTAGGTGATAGGCCCCGAGAGGGACCGTGGTTGTCGTTGCCTATCACCTACGCGGGAGTATACCCGGAAAACGAATTTAATATATATATATATATATATATATATATATATATATATATATATATATATATATATATATATATATATATATATATATATATATATATATATATATATATATTTGTTACAATATCGACTTATCTAGTTATATAATTTAGTAAAAATAAAATATAATAACATAAATGAGGTGACTTATAATAAAATAACAGTTGGAATTATCAGAGTTAATAAGCCATATGCAGAGACAATTTATAGATTGGAGGATATTATTGTGCATTATAGGAGTAATAAATGATTTTGAAAACAGTAAAATATGATTTTCTTAAATTTTGCGGGCAGGTGAATGAATAGGGGGAAGTATTGTGATAAAAGCAAACATAAAATTTCAATATAAGGTTAGAATAGGTTAATATAAATTTTTATATGATAAAAATTTGTTAATTGACATGGACGATGGATAAAACTGGTGTCGTAGTGTAGATTTCACCCAGCAACTCTGTTGAACCCAAATAGACAGTGTCGATCCAATGTTGAGTGAGGATTTGTAGTTATAAAAGCACCAAAGACAGTCAGAAAGCTGAAAAATTATCAATTATTAGAACTAGTATGTAAAATAGGTAAAGTTTAGGCTATGGTAGATAGGACATGGACAGTGGTTATGGAAAATAGGTAAAATTTAAGTAAAAGTGAGACGTTAATATGAAACACACATCGTTTCATGGTGAAACTAAACTGTATAGTTTTAAAATGTAATAGACTTACCAAACTATAAGTATTGTGTTGTGTACAATCTATTAGTCAGAGTACGGTAGATAAGGAACTGCAAAAGTGGTGTTTATGAACCGCAGACAGGCCTGGAAATGTTTGCTGAGTTGAAATTCTTCAGTCATTAATCTGAAAAGTATATAAAGTATAAACATTTTGTTGAATTAGGTCTAAAAGTATAAGTTATACAGAGAACATTGAGATTATTAGGTAGTAATGGCAAGAACATTAAACAGTGCTACGTTTTATAAATTAATGTCTCGTTTTGCAACAAAAATGTGTTGTATAGTAAGAAAAGGTGAAAGACTTACCTAGTCATGGGTTATCACATAGATTGGAACAGTTAAATAGTGTCCAGCCATCAAATTAGGTGGAATGTGAATGTTCAGGTAACGATGAGATGTAAAACCACTTACAGCTTTTGTAATTTTGTGTAAACTTAAGACTTTTAACAGCCTGGTGTAAGGACAATATCCCATATACTATAAATGAATTTAGGGCAGCAGAATGTGTATTTAATTGGCTAGACATCAATGTTGGTGAAGGTACATGATCTACGAATAAAACATGTCATATTAGAATAAAATTGTATTAGTATAGGCTAAAATGTATTAGGATAATTAAGGTAGGGTTTGAAATGGTGTTATTTGTTAAAATAGATAGGTTCTGAGTTGAATATTAAACATTATTTCTATATTTATGGTTGTAAATTAAGTTAGGTTAGGTGGTTAGAAAAAATTTTGTTAAAACCCAGAGTATTGTATGTTAAAAGATGGGGGAAAATTTTATTATAAATGAATATCAAAATAGTTTTTTATAATGTTTATTAATAGCTACAGGAACATAGAAAATCCAAAATTGATAAAAATTTAATAAAAAACATAGTAGGCTAAAAAGTTGAATTTTCACAAGAAAATTAGAAATCAAGCCATATAATTGGACGATTTCGAGCGGAGAAACAGTTTTTGATGGTGCTCCGAAGGGTGTACTACTTTCTTTTGTTAAAAACTCCTAACCTCAAAATTTGAAGCATGGCTTGCTAGATATTTAAGTTTGAAAGTTTTTGTGAGGTTAGAAATGGAAAATTAATATGTTAAAAGAAAAATCATCGTGTTCCATGTTCCTGGAAGTTATTTATAGTGTGCAAAGTTCCAGATCAAATGAGTAAATAATTGTCATGTAATGTTTTAAAGAATGTAAACTTACCTGTAAATAATTTAAGTAATCCAAGTAGTGTCACAGAGTCAACAACGTAAAGTGCAAGTAAATATGCCACGTTGGTATAAAAAGTGAAATAGTTCTTTTAAAAAGCAAAGTGTTTGGTTTAGTGCATCGATAGAGTCACCATTTATATCAAAACAACAAATTAGTTCCAGTCAGATGACAGCATAAAAGCCACGCAGCGACATCCACGAGAACTAAGTAGGAATGCGCTATACAGGGTGTTCACGCTTTAAATTCGAGTAAGGTTGGTGAAATGTGCAATAATAAAAATTTCATGTCTGTAAATTTCATAAATGTATTTGTCTGTTTATATAATTGTTTATTTGTGTGCAAATTATATGCTTGCTTTGGGTAGAAAATTGCCTTTCATTCATTTGCCAGCAATAGTTGAGAGTTTCATACTATACACAAAAGTGACCAGAACCAGGTGAACCCAACTTGAGAGAGTTTCATGAGCTAGCCGAGGATTATTTTTATAAACTGTAAAATAATAAGTAAAACAAAGAAAGTAAGTAAAAAAGTTTCAATTTTTCAAGTTCAATTTTTTTTGTTTGTAAATTAATAAAACCCAAATTTTTATAATAATAATAATAATAATAATATATATATATATATATATATATATATATATATATATATATATATATATATATATATATATATATATATATATATATATATATGTATATACATATACATATATACATATATATATATATATATATATATATATATATATATATATATATATATATATATATATATATATATATATATATATAAATATATATATATATATATATAGTAATAAACAATATGAGTTAACGGGTACGCCCGCATAAAGAAAACAAATTGCACGGTGGAAAATGCAAAAATTGCAAATGGCAGAAAGATGCAAACCGTGGACACGTGCTTCTGACTAATTGGTCTTCATCAGCCGGCGCAGCTGGCGATTAAAAGATGGACAAAACTCAAAAAAGACACTAAAGGAACACCACTGACAGGGAGCCAGTCGCACCTTTGTGGCTTCCACTTGGATGGCTCCGGTATGGGAGCATCGTCAAGCATCGCACACGCGGGCAGCGGGACATAGCAACCTCGCGTGGGGATTCGGGACCCGGGAAAAGAATTATGAACAGTGAAGGAATTTGACGCGGGTTTAATTACATTACGGTAATAAACAATATGAGTTAACTGGTACGCCCGCATAAGGGAGACAGATTGCACGGTGGAAAATGCAAAAATTGCAAATGGCGGAAAGATGCAAACCGTGGACACGTGCTTCTGACTAATTGGTCTTCATCAGCACGGCGCAGCTGAGCTAAAAAATGGACAAAACTCAAAAAGACACTAAAGGAACACCACTGACAGGGAGCCAGTCGCACCTTTGTGGCTTCCACCGCGTCAAATTCCTTCACTGTTCATAATTCTTTTCCTGGGTCCTGAATCCCACGCAGGTTGCTATAGTTGCCCGCGTGTGCGATGCTTGGACGATGCTCCCATACCGGAGCCATCCAAGTGGAAGCCACAAAGGTGCGACTGGCTCCCTGTCAGTGGTGTTCCTTTAGTGTCTTTTTTGAGTTTTGTCCATCTTTTTAGCTCAGCTGCGCCGTGCTATGAAGACCAATTAGTCAGAAGCACGTGTCCACGGTTTGCATCTTTTCTGCCATTTGCAATTTTTTGCATTTTCCACCGTGCGTGTTTTCTTTTATGCGGGCGTACCCGTTAACTCATATTGTTTATTACTGTAATGTAATTAAACCCGCGTCAAATTCCTTCACTGTTCATAATTCTTTTCCTGGGTCCTGAATCCCACGCAGGTTGCTATAGTTGCCCGCGTGTGCGATGCTTGGACGATGCTCCCATACCGGAGCCATCCAGAAGTGGAAGCCACAAAGGTGCGACTGGCTCCCTGTCAGTGGTGTTCCTTTAGTGTCTTTTTTGAGTTTTGTCCATCTTTTTAGCTCAGCTGCGCCGTGCTGATGAAGACCAATTAGTCAGAAGCACGTGTCCACGGTTTGCATCTTTCTGCCATTTGCAATTTTTGCATTTTCCACCGTGCAATTTGTTTTTCTTTATGCGGGCGTACCCGTTAACTCATATTGTTTATTACTGTAATGTAATTAAACCCGCGTCAAATTCCTTCACTGTTATATATATATATATATATATATATATATATATTATATATATATATATATATATATATATATATATATATATATATATATATATATATATATATATATATATATATATATATATATATTATTATATATATATATATATATATATATATATATATATATATATATATATATATATATATATACCAGTTGAGTCACGAATTGCGCTCGCCCCGATATCTCCTAAAATATTTGGAATAGGAAATTGCAATTTTGAGGGCTCATTATACGACTAAAATGCCATCTTTTCAATAAAAAATCAAGTTTGGTGCACATCCGGTTTGACCGGAAATGCCCACAACTTTCGATTTTTAAATGAAACACCCTATATATTTTTACATTTTTGGAATCTAGAGGAAATTTTGAATACAATACATCCATTTTGGTCACTTTTTGATAAACATTAAAAATTTTATAAAAAAATCTATTTCTGAATCCAGAGTGCTGTGGTGCCCAAAATATATTTTAGTTTGTGTTCTACGTTACTATAAAAATAAAAAGAGCAATATGATTGCATTACTTAATTGTCTAGAGGCGTTTAAAATTTTTAAATGTGATTTTTACCCACTAACTCGGTTTTTTTAAATGGGAAGTTAATCGTCCACCAACATTTTTAAATACCCCATTTTCATACGAATCTAATGATACCAAAATTTTGAAAATCCGCTTAGAAATATTTGAGATTTCAGCCAAAATACGATGCAACCAAGCTTTTAGAAACATGCGGCTAATAGATTAGTGGGCTTTGGAAACTAAAATGACACATTTCTGTTTAAAATCTGGTAACCTAATAACATTGGAAAAATCATAGTAGCCATTGAATGTAATAAAACAATATCAGCTGTCAGACAGCACTCTGGATTCAGAAATAGATTTTTTTAATAAAATTTTTTAATGTTTATCAAAAAGTGACCAAAATGGATGTATTGTAATCAAAATTTCCTCTAGATTCCAAAAATGTAAAAATATATAGGGTGTTTCATTTAAAAATCGAAAGTTGTGGGCATTTCTGGTCAAACCGGATGTGCACCAAACTTGGATTTTTTATTGAAAAGATGGCATTTTAGTCGTATAATAAGCCATCGAAATTTCAATTTTCTATTCCAAATATTTTAGGAGATATCGGGGAGAGCGCAATTCGTGACTCACCCGTTATATATATATATATATATATATATATATATATATATATATATAGCCAGTTACCATTTTCATTATTGTACCGAACGTATCTAACATTATATAAATAATTATTGTTAAAGTGTAACCAATGTTAAATAAATAATTGTTGTAAAAGTGGAATTAAATATTTTTTAAAAAGTGAATTTAACTTTGAGTGATATAAAATTGGCGCAGTCGGTAGGATCTGGCGAACACCTGGTAGAAAAACCTAACTGACGAAAACCTCCCCGAAGAACAAGGAGCACCCCAAAAACGACCTAACTTCAGAAAAAGGATCGCCGGAACAAGGATACCTTTGACAACAGGTGGCGGATTCTAATCCCTTAATCAGTAAAGAACCAACGTCCACAAATGAAGATTTACGTGTAAGTACTTATAGAATCATCTAGTTATTCAAGTGCAAATTTTAATTAAATTAATAATCGTACCATTTCTCGCACGTATTACTCGTGGAAGGAAAAGTTCTGTAGTCTTACATTATAAGTAAAATAAGTCTAAGCCTTCCAAATTCAAATTAGTTTATGCCAGTAACCACTAGAAATATGGCTCAACAACCACAACAACCAAACCAATTGCAACCAGAGAAGTTGTTGAACCATATAGATTGAACGAAATATTCTCAATCGTTCCTGAATATGACGGTAATCAAATACATTTAAATACATTTTTAAATTCATGCAGAACTGCTTATGATATGTCAATTGGTAATCAAACGGCACTCTTAACTGTTCACATAAAAATAAATTAAAAGGTCGCGCAGCTGAACTAGTGAACTCTAGAAATCCCACTTCATGGGAAGAGATTAAGACTGTTAGAAAATCATTTCGGAGATAGTAGAGATCTAACCTCGCTAATACAGGATTTACAAAGGATGCGACAGCTCCCTAGTGAATCTCCGCTTACTTTTATTGCGCGCCTACAAACTCATGAAGCGAAAATGCATGCTTCCGCCCACAAACAACGATTAACGTTAGCGCAAAAACAAGTTCAATTACAATTAACTGAAGGTATGGTTCTGAATACTCTACTTACAGGACTAGAACCCAAAATCGCGCAGGTTGTTAGGGCAAGTAATCCCGCGGATATGTTAACAGTAATAACGAGAGTTCGGAGAGAGCTTTAATTAAACTATTTTGAAACACAAAAAATCAATCGCGGCAGTAGTGCTACTACTCCTATGCGCAACCCAAATTTATTCTTAAATTCAAAACAATGTTCGATTTGCAAACGCGCAGGACATATCGCTAACGATTGTCGTCAAAAACAACAAAATCTTCGCCCACCAAATTTTGGTACCTCCCAAAATTATCCCAGACCTAACTACTATAACCAAAATCCTGGAAATTCGCAAAATTTCCAACAACAAAGACCCAACTATTACGGTCAGAACCCCGGACATTCACAAAACTTTCAGCAACAAACACCACCAGTTATTACACCAAATCCAAACTTTAACAATGCAAGACCTCCCGCGATTCAACTAAATCCTAACTATTACAAGCCAAATGTAAACAGAAGAACGCTTCATTTGAACCAAAATATTGAACCTGAGAACTCAGAACAGATTCAAAATTATTACTCTCCTGATAACCCTTACGAAAATATCAATGAGATGACTTATACGGATAATGACCCTTATGCGAGTCCGAACTATTATACTGCTAATACCTCGGAATATGACAATACTAATGAGGATTGTTATACTGCTAATAGTCCCTCCGAGAATTGTTATACAGAGGAACCGACTTTCGACACAACCCCTGCATACAATCAGGATTTTCGCTCAGGCCCGCGTGCCCAATCGGACCCGCCATATCACAAAACCGGAGACTCCAGCATGACAGTACTACAAACCCAATTTGGCAAAATGAACCTAGACAATTTCAACCCAAATCTCAACTTCCCGGAACAACAGTTTCTTTAAGTCCCTTGTTGTCTGTCAAATCTAAAAACTTATATTTAGGACGCTACTAACACGCATAAACTATTAATCGACTCTGGCGCGGGATTATCCATATTCAAACCTAAAATTTGTAAAAACTACAGTAGGAGATGTGGAAAATATTACAATCCAGGGCATAACCGATCAAAAAAATAACTATTAACGAAGCCGTTCTTATCCCCTTTGACAATAATGAACCATTTAAAATTTACGTATACGATCTCGACATAGAATTCGATGGACTCCTAGGCTCTGATTTCTTAGAACACTATGATTACATAGTGGACATAAAAAACAAAAAATTTATAACAAACTTCAAAACAATTCCCATCCATAAAATCACAGATCAGTGTCCATCAGACATACAAAACTACCCAAACCCAGACATTCAAGATACTACTCGCAATATCTCAAATATAATTTCAGTTGAACCACGTACTGAACAAATTACCAAACTTAAATGCCATTTAACTAACACGGAAGCTATACTGATAGCTACCGAAGTAGACAAAGTAAGACTCCCTAACGAAATAGTCCGAATAAACGACAAAGGTGAATTTATTACCTCAATATTAAATGCAAATGCAATATCCAAAACCGTTAATCTTTCAAACATAAAATTAGAACCAATCCGAAATTTCTCACTAAACAAAATAGGCGAAGGAAACCTTCAACATTTCGTGGACAGACAATACGAAATAAAGAACCAATTCCGCCTGAACCACTTAAATGAAGAAGAAAACGAACTAATAACCCAACTTTGTTTAGAATACGCGGACATTTTTTTCGAAGGTGACAAACTAACCTTCACTAACGAAATTAAACACGTAATAGACACCAACGACGCGAAACCAACATTTACGAAATCGTATCGATACCCTCAAATACACAAAGAAGAGGTCAAAACGCAGGTATCGAAGATGTTAGATCAAAATATTATTCGTCACTCGAGTTCCCTCTGGTCGTCCCATGTGTGGGTCTTCCCTAAAAAACTCGATGCGTCAGGTAAGCAGAAATGGCGGGTAGTCGTTGACCACAGGAAACTCAATGAATTAACTGTAGGAGATAAGTACCCCTTACCAAATATCTCAGATCTCTTAGATCAATTAGGCAAGTGCCAATACTTTACCACATTGGACCTAGTATCTGGGTTTAACCAGATCGAGATAGATCCAAAAGACATCCCGAAAAGTGCTTTCAGCGTAGACAACGGCCACTATGAGTTCGTCCGTATGCCCTTCGGGCTTAAAAATGCCCCTTCCACCTGCCAAAGGGTCATGGATAACATCCTCATGGGCATCCGGAACGAGAGATGTTTCGTTTACATGGATGACATTATCGTATATTCCCCAACAATCCATGAACACATTTCTCGCCTCACAGAAGTGTTCAAACGCCTTCGAAATGCTAACTTAAAAATCCAGCCTGATAAGTGCGAGTTCCTTCATAAAGAAGTCGCATATTTAGGCCACATTATCACTAAAGAAGGAGTAAGACCAAACCCTGATAAGATACTGTGCATCCAAAATTTTCCCCAGCCTACTAACCAAAAGGAAATCAAATCCTTCCTCGGGTTGGCAGGTTATTATCGCAGGTTTATAAATAATTTCGCGAAGCTATCCAAACCCCTCACCGGATTATTACAAAAAAACGTTCCTTTTAATTTCAATTCAGAATGTAAGAAATTCTTCGAGGAATTAAAGCAAGCCCTCACTTCTACCCCAGTTCTTATCTACCCAGACTTCAATGAAACATTTCTACTTACTACTGATGCAAGCGCCTTCGCCATCGGCGCTGTGCTCTCGCAAGGCCCCATTGACAAAGATTTATCAATCGCCTTTGCCTCAAGGACTCTCTGGAAAGCCGAAAGTAAATACTCAACTATATAGCGTGAACTCTTAACCATAGTATGGGCCTTGAAACACTTCCGTCCGTACATATTTGGTCGAAAATTCAAACTGATAACCGACCATAGACCCTTAACGTGGCTTTTCTCGATCAAAGATCCCGGCAGCCGTCTGGCACGTTGGCGACTAAAGCTCGAAGAAAATGAGTACGAAATTGAGTATAAACCCGGTCGCATTAACAAAAACGCAGACGCTCTGTCCCGCATAAAGATAAACCACATCCAAAACTGTTCTAATTTCCAAGCAGAATCTAAACTATTAACGTACCCCATTCAAAGACCCTCGACTTCAGGAGAACCCGACTCTGACAGTCAAAGTGACACGACAGAAACAAACGAACAAGAGGACGCTTATAGAGAATTCGAAACTTTCATAAAACTGTACAAAATGAAATCTCTTATTGATCATTCTAAAATCGAATTTTCAAATGGGTAACTCTTAGACAAAACCAATAAATACATAGTGACATTTTTTCAACAAAACAATCTCGAAGATTTGCATTACAAAATCCTTGAAGATTTGTTCGAAGGAAACAGATTTTCGGAATTTAAAAATAAATACATTTTCCAGTAAGTCGGTGCGGTTTAGAAATTATTTTATCGTGGCTCTACCGTACGACCCCGAAACCGTAGTCCAACACCTGTTTATTTCATTGTACAACGGTCGTGAAACATTCAAGGACTCTAAGACGTACCATATTGAAAACAATATCGACCTCCTTATCGTCGAAATCTTGTCATTTCTCTTAGCAGAAAAAGACGTGAAACTCAAAACATGCCAGAATGTTACTAAAACACCCAACGATGAACAAATTTCAATCATTATTGATCAATACCATACCGGCAAAGCTCATCTCCACCTCGGAATAAATGAGACCATTAGACGCAATCGAGAAAAATACAATTGGACAGGATTGACAAAAGACGTTGAAAAATTCGTAAAAACTTGCAAAACTTGCCAAGAAACAAAAATCTGTCGCAAAAACCTAGACACCCCTCTAGTAATTACGGAAACGCCTAGCTCCCCTTTCGAACGTATAAACGTTGACATTCTGGAAGTCCCCACAAAAAATTACGCGCTTACAATACGCGATGAATTTACAAAATTCAGCTAAGCGTACCCCATCAGAGGTAAATCAGAAAAATTAATTGCAAATACTCTACTCGTTTACATCCAGCATTTCGGTACACCTCTACGAATTCATTGTGATTCCGGTCGAGAATTCAATAACGCTCTTCTAAGAGATTTATGCCTCCTCTATGACATCAAAGTAACACATTCGAGTGTAGGACATCCGCAATCGAACGGTTCCTTAGAAAGATTTCACTCTACCTTATTAGAGATGATCCGAATACACATGGCAGAACACCCTGACGAACACCCTTTCAACGTATTACCTTACGCGCTGATATGTTACAATAACTCCACTAATAAAACTCATTGATTTACACCGTATGAGTTAGTCTTCGGACACATGTCGAGCAGACCACCCGAGACACTATATAATCAGGAGGAACTAGTCACGAAATACGTTAGAGACTTAAACAATCACCTCTCTTACTATTATAAAGTCGCACGCGCGAGAAACGAAACACAAAAACAGAAAGCGAAAGTCCGATTCGATGCCCATGTTTCAAAAGAAACCCCCCGAATACCAAATTGGTCAAAAAGTATATCTAAAAGAGTCCCAAATCACCGATAAATTACGTAACAAGTTTAATGGGCCATTTGAGATCCTGGAACTCCACAAAAACTCAGCCACCCTCCTTAACGAAAAAACAAAACAAAAAACTAAAGCCAACTTTGACAGACTAAAACCATATTTTGAAGCCTAAATTACCATTACAGGTTCACCCTGCTGATCGGAACAGCCATATCCCAGTACCAAATAACACCTATCAATAACACTGTCGGAGTCTACTACAACGACGAAATGAGAATAGTAATTTCCAATGATGGACTTTACTAGTCCATAAAAATCTATCAAGCCTCGAAGAAGCCTTCACCAACAACAACAAAATTTTAGAATCAACTGTCAAGATATTCACCCACGATACACGTGAAACAAAGGAATTCCTAGTCAAAGTCAAAACGCACATAACGCTTCTAAACCAAATATCAAATTCCCTTAAGGTAAAATTTGAAGAAGTCTTTATTAACACTAAACGATTTAAACGCGGTATATTAAATGGAGCAGGTAGCATATTTATTTTAAAGCAATTACCGTCAACCTAGATGTTGAAGACGGACAATTCTTCACAGACAGTATCAATAAATTAAACAACGACCAACATCAAACAGAAAACCTCCTGAAAAGTCAAATATCTGTTCCCTCTACCGTCATAAAAACCTTTAACGAAACCGTCCAAAATATGCAAATCAACATAAAAATCTTTAACGAGGACATGAAAAAGATTCAAACCGCATTACATAAAGTAAATGACAGAGTCTCACTGGTTCAAGCCGACCTAAAATTTGTTGAAACGTGAAAAGTTAACTGAAAGTTACCTGTACCTTCAGAGAAACCTAGACGACATTTTTAATTCAATCACCTTTGCCCGCCTGAAAACAATACATTCTTCAATTATTACACCTGAAAATTTGATTACTGCCGTTCAGGAAATCTCTCAAAAGCTAGTAAAAAATAATTTACCTCTCCCCGTAAAATACTCAAAAATTCCCTAATACTTGGAAATTATCGAATTAGAAGCGTTTCAGTCAAAATCAGATCTTGTCTTTGTTTTAAGAATACCATTAGAAGAACAACAACTTTACACCCTGTATCATTATACCCTATCCCGATTCTAGACAACAGAACTGGCCTACACCACGTTCTGTCATTTTCTCAAAAATTCATTGCACGAAACGATGATTCGTTAATGTACATTCCTGTCAAAGATCTGAGCTCATATAAACAACTAGATGCTCGCAAGAAATTATGTTCAGACCTTTACGCCTACCCGATCGACAACAGTGCAGCATGCGAAGTCCAGTTACTGAAGAACTTCAGGAAAATTCCTGAAAACTGTGAAAGTTCTCTCGTTTATGGACAAGGCTATAACGTTCAGAAACTACAAGACAATGTGTGGTTAATAATTGTCTCCGAACCTATCCATAGCACCATAAACTGTAAGAAAATGGACACAACAATTACTAGTGTTAATAAGAATTCAGTATTAAAACTCCATCCGGACTGTTACGCGTTTGTCGGTATAACGAAATTGCAAGCCGAAGACCACAACACAATTAACATTACGCACAATTCATATCCAGTGGTTATACCCTAAGATTGTTGTAGTGACATCCCCGGGAAATTTCAACTACCCAAATTAGAACCTCTCTAGTTCGATCATCTAAATGTAGAAAATCTAGATATAGCTTACCACAAACTCGAACAATACTCCAGAGACTTAGATAAGCTAATAATTGAGCTTTTTATAACTAAACATTTTTTCCTAAGTGTGTACATAACCATTGGCCTCGCAATCTGTCTCCTCACTTCCTACATCGTCTGGAAATGCAAGAAAAGATGCTGTTGGTATAAGAAATCCAAGGATACAACCCCTAACGAGATGCTGAAAAGAATTAACACCCTTCTGAGAAAAAGACCTCATCTACATACAGAAGAAGAAGAGATACTCGATATTTTCTAAAAGTCGGTGTATAACACCAACTTTTCAAAAAGGAAGGGAGTTGTTATATACTAAAATCACGTATATCTTATAAGATATATATATTGTTCCGTATATCATAAAGTAATTCGATATCCTTATCTGGATACGTGATATATTAACGATAACAGCTTCCTCGACAAAACATACTCATGTGAAACGCTGGCATAGCATTAATTCTGAAAATGCTTATGCCGCGTTAGCAATACGATGTTACAACCTACACTGGCACTACAGCCAGTTACCATTTTTATTATTGTACCGAACGTATCTAACATTATATAAATAATTATTGCTAAAGTGTTGTTAAATAAATAATGGGGGAGAGTATGAATATTGCCAGATTTTAACTTTTTGTAGTGACAGCTGGTGAAATTTAGGTGGTCATATTTTAGAATTACAGCATGAGACCTAAGCCATGCTTTAAGGCATATCAAGACTAAATGAAGTTTTGCAGAAAACAAAGTAGCAATTTAAATTTGCGAAAAAAGTTGCAAAAATTGTGTGCCTAGACAATTTGTAAAATATTTGCCAAACATTTTTTTTCATTCAGGTGGAAAATATAGCGACAGGTTTCCAATTCTTTAAGGAAAATATGTTGCTTTTTTTATGGTTAGGTGTTAGGTTTTTATGAGTGGTTCCTTGTGGATCCTCCACTGCGGCCATCAGCAGGCCTATTGTGGTTCACTTTTAATTATATTTTATCCAATAAGTTCAGTCTCTTAATGAAACTGATAACTTTATTGAGTGAGAGTGTGTCCAGATCCTCTGACAGCAGTTGCTCTTTGCCAAATATTGAGAATCGGATTCTCTCCACAGCGGGATAGGTGCATAAGACGTGGTCTGCCTGTTCATTATTCTCTAGGCATAGACGGCAGTCGGCGTTTTCCTCTAGGCCGAGTTTATGCAGATAATAGTTTAGTTGGCAGTGCTCGGTATATAGATCTGTTAGGGTTTTCAGGTTTAACCTGTTTAACTCTAGTCATAGCAGTACATGAAGATATGCCAAGTATCAGTTCTGGTCCAATAATTCGTGATCCCGCTCCTTCTCTGGCCAAGGAGTCGGCTATTTCGTTACCTTCCACTACCGTTACCTACCAAAAAGGATGTTGAAGGTCAGCTCGTAGTTAATCATGGTAGGCATAGTATCCGAGGACATTCCCAGGATGCTGTGACTATGTCATCCAACAACCTGCTCCGCTCCATGATACTAGTCTGTGGCATATTAATGGCCGCTTGTTGCAGTCTATATGTTGCCAACCTGGCTTCTCTTTCCAAATATGTATGAAGAGGAGGTAAGTCCAGGAGCATTTCCATTGCAGCTGACGGTGTGGTGCTAATTTCCCCCGTTACGGTCAAGCATGCTAATCTCTGCAGTCCAGATAGTTTGGATATGGCCGTCCGTTGTGATCCTTTTGGCCACCAAATGATGGGTCCGTATGTTATCATTGATCTGATGACTGTGACATAGATCCAGTAAATTTGTTGGGGGACCCATGTCTACCACCAATACGAAGACATGTCCATAAGAACAGTTTTGCTTTGTAGATTACCTATGGGAATTTGGGAATTAAGTGATTTATCTACAGTGATTCCTAGTGTCACAATTACAAGGCTTTGTTTGTGTTTTTCGAAGGCCTGTTTATTGATTTTTTTCCTAGCTGGGCAATTTATTTTTATTAAGTTAGGCGCCACGTGACTTCTTGCGACGAAAATAATTTTAGTTTTGTTGCCTTGGTACTTGATCGTAGGAATGGAATTTTCTCAAGGTCGCTTTTGATTATACGGAAAGGTAAGGTAGCCTGTTCTTAACCTCGTAGAATTTTTTATGTGCCTTTGGAATGCTGGCAGAGCTGAGTAGGACTTCCCCAACTCCTCCTCGGCGAACCTGGCTTGAGAGACTTGTTTCTACCTCAGATTTTGTAGCTGAAGGATTTAATCAAGCGGCTTATGCTATTTATTTATTATGGCTAAAAAAATTTGCACAGGGGTTCTTGGCAATTTGGCTTAGTTTGAAAATGACTTTAGATAGTACTGAAAATATTTTTTCAGTCAGTTTTTAGGTAAAAATAAAATTGAACAGGGGATCTGTGCAAACATATTTTTTACTTCCTTGTAAATGCTTTTAGAACTATGAATTTGATTTTTTTCAAAGTCGCTGAAGGCCAAAAAATAATTTGAACAGAAGATTCCTTACAAAGTTGAATTTTATTAGTGATAGCAGGTGATTTGTGAAAGTGTAAAATTTATTTGACTAAGGCGTTAAGACCAAAAATAAAATTGGACAGGAAGTCCTTTAGATGAACGTAAAATTCACAATCACAAAACACTCAAAAAATTTCTTGAAAAATTGTTGGAATTCAGCAAACTTGACGGCAAGATGACTTACAAGTCGGGATGCTATTAGCCTGCCTAAAAGGTCGTGCAAGATGTCACAACGTTTCTTAATAATGGACGATATATAAAATCAAGAAAGTATTTTATTAAAATTTTTGTTCGAATTCGAAAAAAAAAAAATTGAGCAGTGTATCTTTTTATGCTTAATACTATTTAATTAAAATAAAAATAAAATTGAAAATTTATTTTCAAACGTCGAAAATTATTGAAAACTTGAAAATTGACTTTTAATGTCCTGTTGAACTAACAAAATGATTTATATGAAATTTACTTGTTATAAAAATTTTGGCTGTAGATCCTTAAAACTCAAAAAATTTCAATAAATTCTGAAACTTTTCTGGCAGCCTAGTAAATACCCGGGAAACTTAGACCTAACCAAATTTTGTTGAATAAATGAATTTTAAGTCTGTGAAGCTTTAATTTTAAATTAAGTTAAATTCTCTAATATAAAACTGAGGTTCGAGACTATCTTAACAAACCTAGTCTCACGAAAAAAATAATTTTGAAAAAATGGTCTCTACTCTAGTATGTAAGTCTGTTCCTTATCCTGTCCTCAGAGATCTCAGACGATGATGTTCTTTTGCACAAACGTTTAATTTTTTTGTTTTTAGACAATATATGTCCGTAGGAGCCTGCTTGTGATTTTTTAAGTTTAATAAATAAATAACAATGTAGTGTTTACAATAAAACCTGATACGGAACTTCTCAAACCAAATCCACGGATGATAAATGCTGTCGAAGAAGTGCTTCTGGTTCTCTGCGGTGAATGTTTTGAAAATTACTTTATAGGTGGACGCCGTCTTCGTGTCTTGGATACGAAAAAATAACCCAGCCTTGTGCGTGGAGAAATTTCTTAGTGCCTATTTTGATGACTTCTGGGGACGTGTGAGATCTATTACCTGTGAAACGGTCAACGACGGACTGTTCTAAGGGATCTAGATCAGTTGGTGTTTAATAATGTTCACATTATTAAACCCGGCTTTAAAATAATCATTTGTCGTTCACGAAGGAACATCAAGTCTGTATAAATGCAAAGTGAAAAATTATACTTAAAAAATGAATTTAGTACCACGATGCTTGCTCTTCAGTGTGGAGTGGTAGAATTTTTGTTTGAGAAATGAGTTGTCTCAACTTGTCTGAAATTTTATATTTATAGGGGTTGTGTCGTCATCTATTGTGATATTAACATGATATCATGTTTTGAAAGCGCATAGTAAAAATAAAATCTACCCCCGCTCAAAAGCTCCGATTTGGTGAAAGCTCCCGATACGGCTTGTCTGTCTGAATGGTCTGCTACACGGTGTACCAAACTCCAATTTTACAAATTTAAGTCCCGTATAAATAAATCTAGAGGTTAATGAGACGCGGTGGAAACAATGATTGGTTGCCTGAAATTATTATTATTTTCTCTTAAACTATTTTATTTTTGATATCAATTGTTATTTATTTAATTGACTTTGTAAAAATTTATTTTTAGGTGTGTGCGACTAGCATCTTTTAAAATTTATATATAGAAATACATAAATTTAGCTTTTACTATTTTATGATGGCTCTTGGTCTCTGATAATTATTTGCTTCTAACGACCACTGAAATTAAAATTTTGTGGGGCCTCTTGGATTGCAATAAAATCGTTCAGACCGGTTTGTAATTATTGCTTATTTATGTCTTTATGAGTTTTGGTCATTTTAATGTTTGTAATTGCACCGTGGCGCTCGCCGTCGCACTTATACTGCGGAACGATTTTTTACTGAAAATTAATTTTACTGTTTCGGCTTTTTTAAAAATCAGAGAATTGAGATAAAAAATTGCGGTTTGAAGTTTTGAATATGGCTTTTTTATTCTTTATCTAATTTGCTAACAAAAAAGTGGTGTGACATGTGATATTTTGAATTCGTGTAATTTCGGTCTCGGGCATTTTTTTTTAAGTTTCTAATGGCTGAGGGCCTTCTATGTGATCTGGGTGATTTTTTTTGGTAACATTATTTTTTTCAAGATAATATAAATTTTTTGTAGAATTTTGGTTTTACAACATTTCACCTGAGTTACCATCAAATTACTGACTGCAACTACCATTGCTTTACTTTTCATACCGAAATACATTATGTCGTCCCTCGTTCTGATAATACTCCCACCCTGACACGTGACATATTTAAGTACTATCCGTACTGAAAACATATTATGGAGCCATAGATTAGATTTTGATTTAATATTGAGAAATCCTACATAGCACATATATGGGCGTCTATTTCTTCCAAATAACTTGACAAACAAATGTTTACAACGTTTTTTTGTAGAGAATTTGCCCATTTTTAACTCCGATAACTTTTTCTGTTGATACTAACTGAAATATTTGCTAATATTTCAAGAATTTTTATTTTTTTGAACATTTCTTCAAGATAACGGCAAAAGCTCAACCTCTCAGGGGTTGCAAAACTAATATCTGACTTCTGGACTTCATTAAATTAATTAAAATTAATTACAGATTGTTCGAAATTATTCCCGCACATTTAAATGACCTGCGATGGGCCTACTTATTCAATTTCCTTTTCTCTGAATATTCCATTCTAGCATGGTTTAAGTAATAATACGCAGAATATTAAGTCGTTTTCTAAACATGTTAGGCATTTCCCAAATATACACAGAGTGCTAGGAGATGAGGCATCATCTTTGAAACACCTTATATATGAAGAGTTTGAAAAATCTAGTATCGTGAAAATATTAATTTGAGATAAAACTTTGCTAACAATAATTTATGACAGCAGTTTTCTATAAATAAAAAATGTAAATATCACAAAATTAACTGTATCTTTAAGATAATTTATGAAATAATTAATTGATTAGAATTAATTGTTTCTACAATGTGTTTCTGGCAACTTGCAAGACTGGAATTGTGCCAAAATCATAATGGAAATGTGTTTCGTGCCCATTTTAAGGAATTTATGAGCTTCTATAATACAAGTTTAATATATTAATAACACATTTGAACGAAATATCAAAAAATCTAAAACCATTGACAAACGTTGCTTATAACTAAGCCTATGGTAATTGACTACAAAATAAATACGGCAGTTGAAAACAAGTAAATACTACTAGAAATAAATAATATTTCAAATTTTTTGAAGATGAAGTTACTTTATGAAAATCGATTTTGATTTAAAAAAATATAAACACTTTATTACTTGTCTAATTTTTCACTATATTTGTTATTTTTACAACTAGTTTCATCCTATTCGCACCTTTTTAACTAGACTAAATTATACACAGATTTTACTTTCATTTAAATATAAACTGAACTGAATAGAAGGATGGGTCACTTTATGGTTGATCATATAATTCAAATTTGTATAGATGTTGTCTTTAAATGTAGGGGTTTCTCAAGATAGTAAATTAAATTATGGTGTGATTTTTATTAACAGCATCCTTCTATTCAGTTCAGTTTATATTTAAATCAAAGTAAAATATGTGTATAATTTGGTCTACTTGAAAATGTCCGAATAGGGTGAAACTAGTTGTAAAAATAACAAATATAGTGTAAATTGGACAAGTAATAAAAAGTGTTTATAATTTTTTAAATCGAAATAATATTTATTAACCAACAAACAAATTCTTTGTGAATACATAAAATATAATAATAAATTATAATACAATGTTACCGGACATTAACTTGGCTTCTATACACCCGTACAGGAATAAAGCCCAACCACATTAGCTGCAACAATTGGACTTATAATGGCCTTAACGAGTAAAGCTGAAAGTGTTTGGGTGTTGATACATATTCATCTGTCTTGAGCTTTGTTTTGGTTCAGAATTTTTACAGTTCTAGGACAGTTCCCGTCATGCGCAAATTAAAAATATATCCTATTTTGGTATATTGCTCATGACGGGAACTTATTTGCCATGACAAGAACAGTTCTAGAACAGTAATAAACGGAACCAAAACAAAGCTTTGCACTAATGAATGAAGATAAGTCATTCTAAACTGCATTCTACAAGTGGTGAAATATAATCCGGGACTGCTAGTAAAAATATGAAGTATTTAATTCACAGCGGATTAAATAGGTTATTTTAAAACGTGCATTTTGCATTTTTAGGTATATCTGTGTATTCGTTATACGTTACTAACGTTGTGTGATCAATTACATTTTTTACAGCACAGTTTTAAGCAATAAGCCTTGAAATGTGTCAACACAAAGGTTTATTATGGAGAACAGTTTGCCGAGCCATGAATAAAAACCCTTAAATTTTACGGGAAGGTCAACTTCTCATAACTTTTAACAGATGTCTCCTTTTAGAACTCAAACTAAACCAATTTCCTACATTTTATTCACTTGCCTTACAAGGGTGAGTCGTTATAAAGTTAACAATTCCAGTTGTTAAAAAACTTCAAAATTAAATTAAGTTTAATTCTGTTAATAATACATTTTTTTAGTTATTACTTCTATCCAATAGGCCACAATAAATATTTTTCAACTATCCAACATGTATTACCACTGTGATAGTAACTTTTAACCACTTAAATTTTCACGTTATATGACAGGCAATAATTGTTTGTCACTTTTTATCATTTCTCTAATAATCACCAATTACTTTTCTATAGAAAACTAACTACTGTGCTCGATCATGAAAAGATATTTTCCATTTAAATTTAAAAAAATTATAAACACTTTTTACTTGTCTAATTTTCACTTTATTTGTTATTTTGCAACTAGTTTCATCCTATTCAGACATTTTCAAGTACACTAAATTATATACAGATTTTACTTTCATTTAAATATAAACAGCTGAATAGAAGGATGGGTCACTTTATGGTTGATAATATAATTCAAATTTGTACAGATGTTATGTCTTTAAATGTAGGGGTTTTTTCAAGATAGTAAATTATCTTATGGTGTGATTTTTATTAGCAGCAGGTTATCTGAATAAGTTTAATAACGGAGAATTATTTAAATCTATTTGGTCGTTTAATATGTTGTAATTTTTATTCCTATTTAATTTATTAATTTCTAGCACTTCTAATAAATTAAGTTTTTTACTTTTCCCACAAATATGTAATATTTTAGGTTGATGATCATTAATTATTGTATGACCAGAATCTGTTAGGTGTTTATAAAAGTTGGAATGTTGTTTTTGTGTGTGAATATGTTCTCTATATCTTACTCCGAACGATCTACCTGTTTGACCTACATATGAGGCGTTATATTCTGGGCAATCTAACCGACATACACCACATTCTTTAGAGATATTAGTTTTTTGTTGCATTGAAAAGATATCTGCCTATATTTTTGTTAGAACTAAAAGGTGTTTTAATATTAAATTTGGAAAAAGTATTGCTAACTGAATAAGAGAGTTGACCTGAATATGGTAATGAAATGTATGTTTGAACTTTTTCTCGTTAATAGTGGGATAAAGTTCTTTCAAGAGGGACTTATTTTGTTGATTAGATTGTTGATTATATTTTGATGGTACCCGTTATTATGTGCTATAAGTCTTTTTGTGTCTAATTCTTCTTTTAAATCTGTCACAGATAGAGGTAAGCTGTAGGCTCGGTGTGTCATAGATTGATATGCGGCTAATTTGTGGGAGAGAGGGTTATAGGAATTAAAGGGTATAGGGGCGTCTGTAAAAGTTGGATTGCGGTAAATATTATAGGAAAATGATGTTTTATGTCTTTTTATAGTTAAGTCGAGAAAGTTTATTGATTTATTATCGTTCTCTGTTTCTAAGGTAAAAGATATATTATTATGTGTGTTATTGATAAAATCGAGGAATATTTTTAATTGTCTGTCTGTCCCTTTAAAACCTACTAGGATGTTATCAATGTACCTGTACCAAAAGATAATATGTTTTTTTGATATTGGAGAATCCAATATAGTTTTTTCAAGATTATCCATGAATATATCGGATAAAAGGGGACTAAGTGGCGAACCCATAGGAAGCCTTGTTTTTTGGAAACTGGAAATAATTTTTATCTAAACACAACTTGAATGTTTGCAGTATTTCATATTTTTTTTAGATATTTTTTCAGTTTAGCATTAAAATGCTTAAAGATAAGTTTCTTCGGCAGTTGCACTGAGATCGAGTTGATGTAAGTCATGATATAAATCTAATGTTATTGTTTATAAAATATTTTTGCAGCCATGGTCTGGCAATTGGCACGGTCTCAAAGCTTGTTTTTATCTTCATTCAAATATGCGGTTTGTATGTTTTGTTGAGCATTATTCGACATTAGTCCACTGCTGGGTGTATACGGGGTGATTCGCAAGCAATGTGCCATAGCCTAATGGCAAATAGAGCACTTCAAGGTAAGTCTAGATCTACAAGGTTAAGAAGATACTTAGAAGATGCTTTATGCATTTGGTCTGACAATTCAAAGAGCTATTCTCTGCAACGAATTGGATGTAATAGAATGAAATTTACCAGTCACATTGCTCACCTGGGACTTGTCAGAATAGCCTACGTGGTTTTGTAAAATCCAGGGCCGGACTCAGAAAAAATCTGCCCTTCTTGTTTTTGTCAGAAAAGGGACATTTTTCTATCGTATTTCTGGAAAATTATTAGCGAATTCGGAAAGTTCAGAAAAAATGCTATCAAAATAGCGAATCAATTTTGACGGCACACCTAAACCGTTGCGGCAAAAAAAATCACAAAACAATTTAGCGCATTACAACTAACACTTTGGCCGGGCATTAATTATGGAACAGTTTGATAGAGTCTATTCAAATTCTTCAGATCCATATCCCTTATGAGACATAGCAAAAAGCATACCTAGCAAAAAAAATATAGGGTCGTACTTGCGAAATTTTAAAGGTATACAAAATGATAAAATCTGAATGGATATGAGTATAATCTACATAGAAAATGCTTACACACATAAACGTGATAACGCTTTTAATAAACAATAAGTAATTCTTCACAAACTTAAGATCATAATAATAATAACATCATAACACCATAACTTATCATTATAATATTAGATAAGGAATGCTTCAATTTAAACTAGATCAAATTCTCCAAATGTCCTCATCCAACGTCGATGCATTTCCCGCACCGCCCCAATAAATGGACAAAATAATAATGTCAAGGTAGGTTACTATTATTTTCAATTTCAAAATAAAACTGTGTATGTATCTTTCTTATAGTATTGTTTTTGCTTCTTCCTATCGACTAGGTAAGAAGGTTTATTTGTTATGTTTTTTGCTGTGTCTCAGAAGGGATATGGATCTGAAGCATTTGAATACTCTATCAAACTGTTCCACAACTAATGCCCGGACAAAGTATTTGTTGTGATACGCTAAATTGCTTTGTGATTTTTTTGTCGAAACGGTTTAGGTGTGCCGTCAAAACTGATTCGTTATTTTGATAACATTTTATCTAAACTTTCCGAATCCGCTAATCGTTTTCCAGTAATCTGATAGAAAAATGTACTTTTTTGTCAAAAGAAAGAAGGGCAGATTTTACCGAGTCCGGCCCTAGATTTTTCAAAGTAGGCCAAGTAGGCCATTCTGATAAGTCCCAGGTGAGGAATGTTACTGGCAAGTTTCATTCGATTACATCCAATCCGTCGCAGAGAATAGCTCTTTGAATTGTCAGACCAAATGCATAAAACTTCTTAACCAGTGGTCAAAAAATACTTTCCTTGTAGATCTAGACTTGCCTTGAAATGCTCTATCTGTCGTTAGGCTATGGCACATTGCTCGCGAAACACCCTGTATAATATTTACTTTATTATTTGCCATAAAATAATATCAGTGTATTTATTTAAATACATTTATCATAAATAACACACCAACAAACTTTCACCGCACAGCATAACTAATAAAGATATGTTTGAAAAAGGAGAAAAGGCATTGATTAAAGATCTAGTTGTGAGTAATGGATATTCTGTAAGTTTAATAATTAGGAAACGTACATTTAATGAGACACTTCGTAATTCCTCGGCCTTTCAAAATGAAAGAGAAAATCCGAAATTTGTACCGATTCCATAGGCTCCTCGATTCACACGTAGTATTGGGTAAGACTTTTAAATATATAGGTACGACAGTGATTCATTCATCGGGAAATAAACTACTATATTCAGCGAAACTTATATTGTGACGAGACGTGCGGAGCAAGACGTGACATATGGACGGGAAATGTATAACACATGACATCTTCCGTCTTTTACACCGCTTACATTAAAGCGAGAACAATGATTGTTGTTTTTGCTGGCACGCGACCGAGGTGGAGTTTCACTTACATTCTGTCATACTTCAGAGCCGCACTTAATTTTGTTACCAATCATTCTAGCAGTGCTGATATATTGTAAGTATAATTATAAGATAAATAAATTTAAGAAGGTTGCAGTGAGTTGTGTAATGGTGTAATATAAGTAATAATTATCTCATATCTGTTTATTTGCTGGTGTGTTTTTGAAAATAATTTAAGAAGGATATCATATTGCAATGACTTGTGTAATAGTGTAATATAAGTAATAATTATTTTATATGTGTTAATTTGCTGGGGATTTGAAAATAATTTAAGAAGGTATTTGATGTAAAAATGTTTCGACCGCGGGAGGCCTCTACGTCTGCATCTTATTATGTTTGTGAAAATTAAAGTGACAGTGATTACAGTGATAAAGAAAATCAAAGTTCATTAGTGTTTTCAGTAAGAGAAAATCGGTTACATTTGAACGAGCAAGCGAAACAAATTTACCTTAATGTTTCCAATAATCTTTTGAAGCGACGAGTTTATAACCCTAATTTTTATGATTTGGATGTACTAGGTGAAACAGCATCTCTGACTAACGTTCTCCGTCCCACAATACACAAACTGGTGAAATAAGGTGCCCTTCCAAGAAAGCAAAGATTTGACGCCGATCAATCGAAAACTCTGGACCCTGTAACAGTAAATTTTCAATTTCGGTCACAACTAAGTTTATTACCTATTTTCGATTCGGAACACCCTCTCGAGGTTCCGTCTGCAGAATATTACGGCGGCACGAGGCTAGTCAACTGACAAATTGTTAACCACTTGTTAATTCACGTAATACACCCAGGCTGTTGAATTTGAAAATGATTACCAGTAAAGTCTGAAACTTAATATACATACCTTTTTGATCGGTAGAATATCAGTCCATGGTGATATTCATTTAATTTAACTACTCAACAATTGCGTGGTACCCTTTGCGCGGTCGCGGTGGAGAATTTAGATTAACTCGCTTCCGACTCAGGCATTTCCAACGAAGCAGCCACAAGTAGCGGTCGGCTTTTGCACTTTCTTGAAACCCCTCGTGGCTTGTATAATTCAATCGCTTTATTGGATGTTAGGGATTTTGTTTCAGACTTTCCTGATTGATTTATTAACTATGATTTTTTTTCTATCATTTTTTGAGGCATTTTTTTATGCATTCCTTTTGGTGCACCTTTTTTTGGTGTATTGGAGTTTTTACGTTTTTATGGTAATACAACCTGTAATTACTACCCTCTAACTGGGATAGCGATATTTTCCTAACTTGATGTTGACCAAGGAGTTTTTTTTGAGCACTAACTGGATTACCTGGAAAACTACGCACGTGGTTAACTGTAACTTGGACGTATTACTGAATTCTTAAGCTTGTGAGATCACTTTAACTATACGATGGTACTAACGGCCTGATGCCGATCTAGCCAACGCATGCGGAATTCCAAAGGAGCTGTTGTTCAGCCCGATTGCTTAAGATAAGTACTTTTTTGCATTTTTCTGCCAGTCAGAATATAGATTGCTTACAGTTAGGGCCAGTAGCCGGCCTTAGTTTGCCTCTTTTTAATTACTTGTGGTTCGCTTGTAGCCGTTAATGTTATTTTAAGATGTGTTGTTTGGTGCCCGTTTGCATTTAAGCGGACACGCCATTACCTTTTATTTTTTTGTATTTTTACGACCATCAGTCCAGTGTTAGTGTCTGTTTAAATGCGTAAGGCGTAGGACCTTATGTAGTTTGTAATTTACTGCTTGCAGGATATGTTGTTGCTTGCAAATTATATATTTGGTACTTACTAGGTTATGTGAACCACGGTTACCTGATTTTAGTTGCCTTTAGCCTAAAATCGCTAGCACAGCCATTGTAATTGCCTTTTGCTTACAATTTCGTGCGCGTGTGCTTGTACTTTTTGCTTACTATGGTTGATTTTGGTGGCCCTTTGCCAAAAATCCGTAGTACAGTCGTAATACCTTTTTTTACCTCACGTAGGGGTAAGTAACTTTGTAGGTTAGTTACCTACGCTTATCGGGTTTTAGATGTTTGTTTTTTTATGCAATTTTAGCTTGTGCTTACCGCTTTGTAGAGAGTAGAGTAAGTTATTAATATTTGAATATTTTTAACTCATTTTGTACCTTGTACATATTTCTTGTTTTATCTTACCGCTGTCAGAGCTTGAGCTGCTATTCTAGTTAAGATTTTGATTTGTTATGCTTAACTTTTTTGCATATCTCAGTAGTAGTTGCTGCTACTAAGCCTATCTTTTGGGCTAGTAGTGTTGTGATATTTTGTAAATTTTTTGCTACACGTAGATTTAATTAAACTAGTTTCAATTTTATTCTGCCTTTTTCTTGACTTTCTTTAACTCATGGCGCCCACAGCCCTTTGAAATCGTTCCTATTCTTAAATAATATTTTGCTATAACAACACCGAATTTTAACAACTAATTCTCAAATTTAGTAGTGCTAGAACTCTTACCCACGACTCTTGCCTCCTAGAATAGCTGACTAGCCGTGGTGGGTTATAATTGGGGTTGTCTATCTTTTGCCTTCACAGACAACACGATTTAACTCTTATGTCTTACGATTGTAATTAAAAACCCGAATTAATTATAACCCATCGTTAGCAAAACTTTTACGAACTTTAGTTTAAGACGCATATCAAAAAAAAGGAAATCCCAACTATTGACGTGGTAGACAAAAAATTAAAAGAAATAGATTATCATCTAAAACATACCAAAAGAACTTTAGGAACTTGGCTGAGAAAAATTGGATTTAAATATCAAACTATTAATAAACGCATGGCGATTATGGAAAATAGACGAATAGTGGATTGGGGAAATTCACATCTAGAAGAGATAAAAGAACTCAGAAGGGAAAATAGACCAATTATTATTTAGATGAAACTTGGTATAATACTCATGACACCGTAAAAAAAGGATGGACTGAAGGAACTAGGAAATGTCAACCAATCTCATTGCCCCATAATAAAGGGACTCGGTTGATTATTATACACTGTGGATCAGTTGATGGATGAGTTAATAATGCATTGAAACCGTGCGGAAAAAACATGGAAGACTGTAACGTGGATTACTACAAGAACATGGAGGGAGAAATATTTGTGGAATGGTTTGAAAATACACTAATTCCAAAATTAAAACCGAATAGCATTATTGTTCTTGACAATGCGAAGTACCATTCGAGACAACTGTATAAAATTCCTAACAAGAGTTCTACTAAGCTGAAGTTACAATTTCTTTTAATGGAACATGATCTCTATTATAAGGAAAATTAAAATAAAGCACAACTGTTGGAAGTCCTGCAAATGAAAAATTATGAGAAAATTTATATTATTGATAATGTAGCGGGGAGATATGTCCACAAAGTTTTGAGATTACCGACATATTTCTGTATTTTCAACTCGATTAAATTAATTTGGTATAAATTGAAGAAAAACGTCAGAAAAGGAAATATTTTTCCGAAATTCGATAAAAATGGAGTAGAGTTAATTTAAAATGAAGTGTCGAAAATTAAGAAGGAAGATTGAGAAAAAAGAATTAGGAAAGTAATTACAATTGATGATTATTTAAAAATTGCCAAATTTCTTTCATGTGAGGTGAGGTGAAGTGAAGTGATGTGAAGTGAATTTTGTGATATCAACTGCATTATATAATTCCCTTTTTGTGCATTCGTGGTTCAGTGTTTGAGAAACATTCCTTTTCAGGATGTTATTATTTATTAATGTTATTATTTTTTTTCATTTTGACAAAAATATGTCTTTCTGTTTTTATTGTAGTAATATACTACTAAAATTTATTATTAGTTCATTTATTGAGAAAGATATTTGTTTCTGTTACTATTTTGAAAGTACATTTTTTGGTTTTATTTTGTATTTAAAGCTTTCCTATTACTTTTTAAATAATCTCTTTATTCTATACTAATATTCCATATCCATCCTTGGCAAAATACGCTCATACCTCCTCGCGGTTCTTGCTGTGTAGTAACAATGTATATTAAGCAAACTTGAATACTGTAACTGCTTTATGTGTTGTCAATAAGTTAAATCAACACTTTTATTTCAAGTGAATACTTTTTGTACAAATGTTAAACTGTTGTTAGCTAAACTGAACACAAAAACCTACATTGAAAAAGTAAACGAGTGAACAATACAGTTAAATCCGTCTCTGCGTTCCGTAGCGTCTTACCTCAGACGTCCCGTCACAATATAGGTTTCGCTGACTATACAACTTGAGGTAATCCAAAAGACAAAATTGAAACAAACGAAAAGTCGGTGATTTACGAAATTAACTCTAAAAAGTGTAATCAAAAGTATGTTGGACAAACTAGATGATCAATTCGATTTGATTCAAAGATCATATGGCTCATCTCAAATATGGTAGAACAGATAAGTCTAGTATTGCCTAACATACTTTTGAGAACGACCATAAAGTAGATAGTAGCAATTTAAGATTAATTAGGGATGTAACAAATGCTAGAAAGCTAGATGCATTTGATGGCTTGGAAATTACAAAGTGTAAAAATTGTATAAATAGTGACAGAAGGCCAATCCCAAATAGCCCCCTCTATTGATTAGTGGTTCACGGTTCACCGAACCGTGAAAATAGTTTCAGTATAAATACGATACATTGTTAGCATAAGGTAAGATTTAATCATTTTCAGGTGATGTCAACTTGGTTGGCGAAACGCGTATCGTATGCAATTTATGGTGTTTTAGTTTTGTATAAAGTCATTCAGTGTTATAGTTGCGCGTACTGAAATGTTTTAACAGTTTTAATGTTTTAAATAAAAAAAGTGGAGAAGCTTTAGCAACCACGGTTGTATAAGGCAAATTTTCTTTGTAAAATTAGCTTTTTCTTTACAACAAGAAGAAATGTTAACGATCCATTGTGGTGACGTGCACACTTCAACAAATTATTATCTGTGAATAAGAGTATTAAAATGCAATTATTAAATTTTGTTTTTTACACCTGCTGTGTTAATGTAATTAGTAGCCACAGCGGATGTTTCAGTTGCAAAAATCGAACATTAACAGAGAAATATTTCATTGCTGATATCTATAGCAAGAAAGTATTGTAGTATGGCTAATATTTCTTCTTTTTGTAGATGGATGCCTATATAAATTCTAAGCTATCGACAGCGTCTGTTTCAACATTCAACGTATACACTCTAAAGGGAAAAATCCAACTTCAAGTGAGAAAACCAAATAAATTTACTACACTATCAGCGAGTATTAGTTTCTTATCAACTTTCATCAATTATACCTATTCAGGAAGCTTGCGGGAAGCAGTTTAGTGACTTTTTCTCTTCTGTGGTTTAGTGGATATTCAGCGCATTTTGTGGTATGTGTAAAATCGAATTCCGTTAACGACGTGGCTGGTAATGTGTTCAAAACGCATTTCTCACTGTACACTGAAGACGATAAGAAAAATATTTCGCGATCCTCAAATTCCCTATCATTGACTGTAAAACAGGTTATTCAGACTATCGGGAATTCTTAAAGACAGATTGTTTACTTTGTGGTATTACAATTAAATAACAATAAAATAATAATTATTTAAGAAAGTTGTTTAAACAATGTTTGGAACTTAGATCGCTGAAGCAATGTCAATAAATGTTTAAGTCCTACTTAACAAAGAGACAAAGTCAAATTAGCGGCACTTTTTCACAGTTGCAAACTTGATTTTAAATTGGGTGCGTCTCAGGGTACTATGTTTGGTTCATTTGTATTGTTATTATACGCGGATATCAGTGAAGTCAAAGTTAAATTTGAATTATTAAGTAACGAAAATGAGAAATTAAAAAATCAATTATACGAATCACAAAAAAAGCAGAAAAATATAATTTAATAATCTTTGGAGTACCATAAAGTGAAACAGGTCTTTTTAATTTTTCTCACCAAATCATCAAGGATAAACTTGGTGTAAATTACGTTGTTTCCGATTTACGTGATATTTTTCGTATTGGAAAAAAGAGTGTCGATAAACCGAGGCCTATCTTATTAGAATTAATATCTTATAACAAGAAATTGGAGATTCTTAAAAACGCTAAAAATTAAAGGGAACTGGTTATTATATTAATCACGATTTAGCACTCCAATAACAAGATGAACGAAAAATTTTAAAAACAAAACTAAAAATAGCAAAGTCAAGAAATTATACAGCTAAAATTGTTAGTAACTAATGAATTATGGGTAAATGGAGAGCTGTATTGATATGCTCAATTACTAAATGGAGAGCTGTATGGATATGCTCAATTATTAAATAGTCAGGACCTATTCACTGAGCCCACAATTTTTCAAACAGAATAAACAAAAACTCTGGATGTAAGCAAGGAACACGAAGAAAACGACCTATTAATTTTTGAAAATAAAACTGAACAAGAGAGATCCATTGCTGATTTGAATAAAAAATGTTATATGCATATATACTTTTTGTGTACACTGTGTTTATGTAATTATGTAATAATTTGCAAATCATAATTTAATAATATAATTTTAATTCTAAGATCTCCTTTCATTATAGTTATTTCTGTTAATTTTCATTAGTTTACTATACCAAAGCAGGTAAAATTCTCACATCTTAATGTAAGGTCTGTTTTTACTAATTTTGATATACTCAAGGAATACATCACTTCAAAAGAAATCGACATATTTGCATTGTCGGAAACTTGGTTAAATCTCGATATATCAGAGAGTATTAGAATCCCACAATAAACTTTAATTCGTGCAGATGGACTACGCAGAGGCGGCGGCGTGTAGGGATTTTCTTAAAAAATACGATTAAACATAATATTAATCTTTCTTCAGTAAATGAAGTTTTAGAACAATTATGGATCTCAATTAATATCTCTGGCAAGTGCATAGCTTTTGGTGTTCTCTATAGACCACCAAAATCCAACGTAATTCATAGTTTTAATGCATTAGATAATGCTATGTCTTCTTTACTTCCGACTTCAGATTATATTGTTTTTGAGGTGACCTTAATACAAATTTATTAAACACGGATAATCAAAGTGTAACTCATTTTAATAACTTCCTTGAAGCGTATAGTCTGAAACAAGTAGTGAATGAGCCTACTAGGGTTACTTCTTGCACACAGACCCTAATTGATATTCTCGTTACATCCGATTCAAATCTAGTAAACTCTTGTAATGTAACTGATTCTTATGGAATTTCTGATCATTTGCTTGTTTCGTGTAACATTGCAGTTTGTAGAAAAAAGGATAAGCCAAAATTTATAACCTTCAGAGATTTTAAGAATTTTGATGAAACATTTAATGCGGATTTGAACTCTATTATCTGGAACTACATTTATTCTCTAGATCACGTTGATGACATGGTTGAATTTATGAATTACAGCCTTCTGAAAATTTTTAATTCGTATGCCCCTCTTCGGACTATTAGGCTAAAAAACCAGCTCCTTGGATTACTCCCGTAATTAAAATTATGATAGATCTGAGAGAAAAATCTCTAAGAAAATATAAGAGAACACGTTCCGCTAATGATTTGAATGCTTACAAAAATATTCGAAATTATGTCACTGGTGCTATTAGAAGAGAAATGCAAGCTTATCTAAACCACGTGTTGAAAAATAAAAACAGTAAAACTACTTGGAATACACTTCGTTCCCTAGATATCGTAAATAATAAATCATATCATAATTTAAAAAACGTTAATGCTATTAATTTATATTTCAACAACATAGTTCCTCCTATACCTAATGCTGAGCATTTGATATTTCTAAATAAGTATAAAGATTTGCCCGAATATCCAAAATTTTCTTTTTCTGTCGTATAAAATAGTAAAGTTCTATATTTTATTAGGTCAATTCATAGTAATTCTGTTGGATTCGATCAAATTTCACTTACTATGATAAAATTAATCTGCATTGTTTTATTAAATCACATAACTTATATAATCAATAAATCTATCATCACTGGTATTTTTCCCACAGTTTGGAAACAGTCAAAAATCACACCTTTGCCAAAAAAAGTCTAATTCTTCAAAACTCGCGCATATTCGTCCAATAAGTATTCTTCCCACCTTATCGAAAGTTCATGAAATGATTTTAAAAGAACAAATTTCTTCCTTCGTGTTTAATCAAAATATTATTTCATCCCTTCAGTAAGGTTTTAGGCCATTACATAGTTCAACAGCCGCTCTGCTACACATTAGCGATAAACTCTTCAAAGACGAGAAATTAGTTGTCTTGTTTTTTAGATTATATTAAGGCATTGGACACATTGGATCACAACATTCTCTGTAAGAAACTCCTCTTTTATTGTTTCGACCCTAACTCCGTTGCATTAATCTGGCCGCCAGCAAAAGGTAGTGTTATATGATAATGTGTCAAATTCCCTGCCCGTTATTTATGGAGTACCACAAGGGTCTATTATTGGACCTCTGCTGTTTTCTATTCACATATCTGACTTTGACACAACTCTAAAATTTTGCACCATTCACCACTATGCCGATGATTCACAGGTTATTACCAGTTTTCATCCTGATAATCTAAATTTAGCCAATGACAATCTGAACAAAGATTTGGAGTCTCTCTCAAATATCTCTGTTGCTCACAAATTGAAATTAAATTCAAACAAAACAGAGCTAATTGTTTTTGGTCCGAAAATACTAAGAAATCAAGTTAAACCCACTACTTAAAGTACATATTAATGAATTTTCAATCAGCATTTCGGAATGTTGCAAAAACCTAAGCTTATGGCCAGATGAAGGTTTGAGATTTACCAAACATGTTAATAACTTGTGCCAATCTTCCTACTTGATTTTAAAGCAACTTTTTTTTACATAAAGATGTAATGAGCAGTACTCTAACACCCAATTTATGTAACAGCTTAATTATATCTAAACTTTCATACTGTGATAGCGTTTCCAGGCCAGCTCTTTTAAATAATGCTGCAATGAGGATTCAAAGAAATCAATACCCCTGTTACAGATTTCCTTTGGGATAAGGAAATATGAACTGGTGTAAGCAATAAAATATAACAGTCTGGCCAACCAAAATTAGATAAACTTCGTAAGTTACATTTACTTTCCATTACACATAAAATTTTAAAAACAAATCTTACTCAATATTTGCACCCAAAGTTGCAAAGATTGCATAATTTTGATCCACGTGGGACAAGACATAAACACCTTCTAAAAATCCCTCGCTACGCTACTGCCTTATTTACTCGCAGTTTCTCGTACAATGCTTGCCATGAATATAATAAGCTACCATCTGAGTTTAACCATTAAACATTAGTTAATTTCAGGAAAAGACAAAAATCACTTCTCTAAAATTATCCAAATTAGAACACCGACTTTGCTTTACGATTACTTTGCTTTACCACTATTTTCTTTGCACATATCTTTGTCACGATTAAGTTGAAAAGCAGTTTTTACTGAAATTCGCCGATTTCCCTATTTTCCTACTTTTGTAATTTTTGTTTCTACATTTAATTTAATGGAAAATAAAGACATTTATTATATATGTATGTATATATATATATATATATATATATATATATATATATATATATATATATATATATATATATATATATATATATATATATATATATATATATATATATATATATATATATATATATATATATATATATATATATATATATATATATATATATATATATATTTATATATATATATATATATGTGGTGAGAGGTATGAAACTTCTCATATGGTCTGAATGCTACTATCCGACCGACATCCTAGATGTCTCTGTGGCGGATAGCGACTTTATCACAGCAAGCACCGAGAGCGGCGACCCCTAGCCCAGGTGGACTAAACTAATGTGTTATTAAATATGATTTGAAGGAAACAACTACTCAGCGGGCAAATACCCCGACCTGCATTGAATTACACCTTCAAATCATGATAGATCGATAGCCAATATCATTTGTCAATTCCTAACCAGACATAGATCGATTTCGAACTTATTTGTTCTCTTCAGTATGCCATAGGTTATGGAACAGACAAATGATAGTGGCCGACCTGCCAGTTATATACTAACTAAGGTAAAGTGAATAGTGGTGAGAGGTATGAAACTTCTCATATGGTCTGAATGCTACTATCCGATCGACATCCTAGATGTCTCTGTGGCGGATAGCGACTTGCATCACAGCACAGCATACTAGGATGTCGGTCGGATAGTAGCATTCAGACCATATGAGAACTTTCATACCTCTCACCACTATTCACTTTACCTTAGTTAGTATATAACTGGCAGGTCGGCCACTCTCATTTGTCTGTTCCATAACCTATGGCATACTGAAGAGAACAAATAAGTTCGAAATCGATCTATGTCTGGTTAGGAATTGACAAATGATATTGGCTATCGATCTATCATGATTTGAAGATGTAATTCAATGCAGGTCGGGGTATTTGCCCGCTGAGTAGTTGTTTCCTTCAAATCATATTTAATAACACATTAGTTTAGTCCACCTGGGCTAGGGGTCGCCGCTCTCGGTGCTTGCTGTGATGCAAGTCGCTATCCGCCACAGAGACATCTAGGATGTCGGTCGGATAGTAGCATTCAGACCATATGAGAAGTTTCATACCTCTCACCACTATTCACTTTACCTTAGTTAGTATATAACTGGCAGGTCGGCCACTATCATTTGTCTGTTCCATAACCTATGGCATACTGAAGAGAACAAATAAGTTCGAAATCGATCTATGTCTGGTTAGGAATTGACAAATGATATTGGCTATCGATCTATCATGATTTGAAGATGTAATTCAATGCAGGTCGGGGTATTTGCCCGCTGAGTAGTTGTTTCCTTCAAATCATATTTAATAACACATTAGTTTAGTCCACCTGGGCTAGGGGTCGCCGCTCTCGGTGCTTGCTGTGATGCAAGTCGCTATCCGCCACAGAGACATCTAGGATGTCGGTCGGATAGTAGCATTCAGACCATATGAGAAGTTTCATACCTCTCACCACTATTCACTTTACCTTAGTTAGTATATAACTGGCAAGTCGGCCACTATCATTTGTCTGTTCCATAACCTATGGCATACTGAAGAGAACAAATAAGTTCGAAATCGATCTATGTCTGGTTAGGAATTGACAAATGATATTGGCTATCGATCTATCATGATTTGAAGATGTAATTCAATGCAGGTCGGGGTATTTGCCCGCTGAGTAGTTGTTTCCTTCAAATCATATTTAATAACACATTAGTTTAGTCCACCTGGGCTAGGGGTCGCCGCTCTCGATGCTTGCTGTGATGCAAGTCGCTATCCGCCACAGAGACATCTAGGATGTCGGTCGGATAGTAGCATTCAGACCATATGAGAAGTTTCATACCTCTCACCACTATTCACTTTACCTTAGTTAGTATATAACTGGCAGGTCGGCCACTATCATTTGTCTGTTCCATAACCTATGGCATACTGAAGAGAACAAATAAGTTCGAAATCGATCTATGTCTGGTTAGGAATTGACAAATGATATTGGCTATCGATCTATCATGATTTGAAGGTGTAATTCAATGCAGGTCGGGGTATTTGCCCGCTGAGTAGTTGTTTCCTTCAAATCATATTTAATAACATATATATATATATATATATATATATATATATATATATATATATATATATATATATATATATATATATATATATATATATATATATATATATATATATGTATATATATTTCGGTTTCCCGATGCTGGATAGTCCCCTCGTGGCCTCCTACGCGTCAAGAGAGACGCGCCAGCACTTTAACCACAGCCACTCCCCACATCGCGCAGGGTTAGTGACTGTAGATTCCGGAATCGTGTGCCCTAAGCAGAAGGAGAGAACTCAGAATGACCGCCTTCTGCATTTGGCCTGCCAGCCACTCGGCTGATTTTTGGCAGGCCGGTATGGTCTTCAGTTCTGAGAGCAGTGTAAGCTTTATCACTCCGACTTCACCGATTATTAGGACGACCGTTTTGACCGAAAAACCTGGGTACAGCACTTGGAGCTCGTACCGGAGATCGCTGTATTTGGTTCGTTTCTCCTCCTCCTTCAAGGTGATGTTTTTCTCCGTAGGTGCCGAGAACTCGATGACATACATCGCCTTGAGTTGATGGTCGAGGAGGACTATGTCAGGCTTGTTGGCTTGGATTAGCCTAACCGTCGGGAACGAGTAGTTCCAGTAAATCCGGTATTTCTCGTTCTCGACAACGGACTCAATATCTCCGGGGATGTAAGGCAGCACTGGTGTGTGGTCTACTCCATACGAGTGCCTTATGTCTGTGGATGTAGGCCGAAATCGCATATATGGGGCATGCAGAAAGTAAGAGCATGAGCGATTCCGGCGCCTGATGGCAAGTCCTGTAGTTAATATCAAGAACCTCTACACGCCACACGCGGCTACGGTAGACCAAGATATTGATAACGCCATTCTGGCAGGCCATAATGAATCCCTCGGACTCTGACTTAAGCCCGGCTGACGCTAGAAGGGCGAATGTCAGCCTGGTCGATAAACCCAGTGTTTCTATGTTCTTATAAAAGCCACCATGCTGGGGTTTATCGACGTGCTGTCGAAACAGATTTTCCTGTTCGGCAGCTCTAATTCGGGCTTTTAGGCGATTTGGCTGAAGTTTAGTGATTGACTCTACATCAGCACCTCGCCGGCTACCTCGCCTGGTGTCGAATGCGAGATCGAGTGCATCTGCTACACTTTTTGCTGCCTTGAACAATCCTACTCCCACTCCTACAGTTTCGTGATATTTTACAAACCGCAAGAGGGGATCTGAGCTACTGAGGTTGTTACATGCCATACTCAATACTATTCTGCCATGCGTACACTCCAGGCTCAAGAGTCCTCGGCCCCCCGTTGACGTGGGAGGTACACACGAGGAACGGACGATCTAGGATGAATACTTCTGTGAATATTCATCATCTTGCGGGTATCTTTATCTAATTGGCGCAGCTCATCTACCGTCCATTTTACAACTCCAAAGGAGTAGAGCAGAACAGAACGGCAAGCATATTAGTTGTAGACACCTTGTTCTTCCCTGAAAGTTCGGAAGACCAAATCTTCCGAAGACGGTGTCTGTACTTGCCGCAGAGAGAATTCTTTATTTGTTTTACATCCTGGATGTGCCTTTGTTGCACACCTAGATATGTATAGGTCTCTCCGACATCCAGATGTCTTAGGATGCTTCCATATGCGAACTCCGCATCTTCTAAGAACTCCCCGCATCGTCCTCTCTTGAGGTCGACGACTGCACATTGGTCGAACCCGAACTCCACACCAATTGCCCGTGTGTATTCTACAACCACCTTAAGAGAATTTTGTAGTTCGCGCTCTCCGGAGGCATAAAGGTCATCCAAATAAAATAGATGGGTGACCTTATGCCTCCGGTCACCGGGTGGTCCACATTGATATCCGCGGGTTTGGCGGAGCCCAGCAGACAACGGTAGAAGTGAGATGCAGAAGAGGAATGGACTCAGGGAGTCACTATGGAAAACTCCTCTCCTAAATGCCATCTGCTCTGTCGTGACCCGCTGTGCACCTGATGTTATGGTGAAGCGAGTCTTCCAGAGCGGCAGCAGCTGTTCTATGAATCTCACTAGTGGTGCTGGTACCACAAGACATTCGAGCAAGTGCAACAATAGCTCATACGACGTTGTATCAAATGCCTTGCGGTAATCAATCCAGGCCATCGGTAGATTCCGCTTGTATTGCACAGAGTCCTGTGTAATACAGCGGTCTATCAGCAGGCTGTCCTTGCAACCTGCCATGCCCTTTTTGGCACCACGCTGTTCATGTATCTGCTGGAAGACCGGATCAACAGACTTCAGTGTCCTAGCATACAAGATACGTGTAAATATCTTGTAGCAGGAGTCGAGGCAAGTGATCGGCCTATAATTCTTCGGGCCGAAAAGATCTCCCTTTTTGGGGATAAGTACAGTACGTCCTTCGACGAACCAGTCCGGAATCTGCTGTCCCTCGTTCAATCATGAGTTGAAAACTTGCGCCAGACGACGGTGAATGGAAGGAAATTTCTTCCACCACCAGTTGTTAATGCCGTCTGGGTCCGGGGCCCAGTATTATTATTATTATTATTTTTATTTACTAACAACCTATATGTAATATCATTTTATATGCCAACAATATTTCCATCGTCGTTACTGGTAAGCCTAGCAAGGAATTAACGAAAATGTACATTCGCTCGGCACTATGGTGGACAAACAGGGAATTGTTTAAATACAATTCGGTTCATCGTTGTTAAATAGGTACTTCATATTCGATAAAAATCTAAAGGTACAAATTATCTAGTGAATGCCACGGTCAACTTTGTACCTAAATAATTTCAAAAGTTTCAGGAGCTTGTTATTTTATTCAATATATATTCTTTTTTTGTGTTGATATATTTATTGCATATTTATATCTATTGGTTTATCTGATATTTGACTTACTTTTAACGAGAAACAAACCATATTTGTATCCACGGCAATCATAATTGACGATTGGAATTAAAGCCCAATCGAAAATACATTACTTTGTTATCTATATAACAAAAAAATTTTACAAATATAGAAAACAAAAAAAACTTTATTTAAAGTATATTTAATCTATCTAATGTAATGGGGTTTCTTAGAGTATTATATTTAAAGAGTACTCTGGAACTCACTAAAATATAATTCGAGAACACAATTATTGTGTTTACACCGCGATGTAGCCTTTATGTTTTATTTGTGATATAGTCGTCAATAAGGTAATGTGTAAAGTTACAAAAAGTTTATTAGAAAAAGTACATGTAAAACGTACATATTTTTGTAGATGTATTATAAACAAGATGTTCTAATTTTAACGAAAATCTATTGAATATATTTTTTTAAATAACTGGTAGGTATATGCTGCTACTCAGTATACAATATATCATCTGTTATATACATATAACTGGTAACAAAATTGTTTTAAGCAACAGGAACATTTCCATGCAACGTTTTAAACTTCCCTCTGTCATTAGTGTGACCTACAGGTCAGTCCTAACCATTAAAAGGGACAGCTGTTGCCTGACCGCGATCTCGTAGAAGTGATATGTCATTTGTATTTGCAACAATCAGATCTGACAGCGTAAATCAATATCTAGTTTTCACGATTATTAATAAAATTATAATCGTAAAACTGATAACAGAAACAATGACAAAATGGCGCGAGGCTTTGTTCAGTGTCTCGAAAATTTTAATAATAAGATACATTAAATTTTAAGATTCAATTTTAATATAATATCAGTGGTAAATATTTATCATAAAATATACAGTTCACCAATTCAGTATCATAAAACAATGTTTCTTTTCTAATACTTCGGCTCGTTGGTACTCCAAATAATTGGTGTACAGGGTGAGCAAATTTCGATGTTTATATAGGATAACTCGATAACTGTAAGATATACAAAAAAATGGAAGACACATTATCGATCTCTTTTTTTGAGACAAATTTCACTGGCGAACACCAAAAATTTGCTATCGTCTTTTGTTTTCGAGTTGTAAACAAAAGCTCGATTTTTCGACATTTAGACACATGTCAATATATTGGTTGTTTGTAAAGTTATGAAAAAACAACTTTTCATTCTTCAGGCACTTTTTTTTGTATAATACAGTGGCGTCGAGATGATTTAAAAAAAGGTGCAATTTCGAGTTATAGCAAACAGTTGTATTTTTTTAAATGGGAATCATAGCTATATATCATATGTGTGGTCGCTTTTAATGTGTAAGTATTTCATAGCGAAAATAATCTTTTAGTAGATAACTTTTTGCGTTTTTTTATATTTATTCCAAGTACGCATGTGTCATCTATGACAGTGTTTATTCGTTTGTCAATAAATTGCATGTTAATAATTTTGTAAGACACACAAATTCAAGCCTTATACAATAAGGAAACAACATCACCTGATCTTCAGCGACGATTGGAGTTTTGCATATGGTATCGTCAAAAAAAGTCAACAAGATCCATTCTTCTCTAAAAATTGGTGTGCTCTAAGTGGCAATCGTGTTTTAGCATATCACTAGGGCTGTCAAAAATGTTCCGTGGGACAGTGGCGTACGCGAAATTAACTAATACAAGAAACAATAAACTGTTACAATTTATAACAATGTATGTAAAACTTACTCTCTTAACTAGCTTGCTTATCACAAACTGGAGAAGATGTGTAGCCATTTTGCAGCATCAGGTATGTTTCTATGATTGTCTCCATGAGTGATGTTCGCTTTGGTGAAAATATATTCTTATATTTTGAAAACGACCGTTCGACATCTACTGATGTAATACACGCATACGTAAAATAGTTTTTGAACGCACTTAACGGATCTAGGGCTGCACCATCACATATTTGTCTTAATTTGGTAAAACAGGTGTCTTTATTTAACACACTTGCGAATTTTTCTTTAACGCGCTCATTTGTTGCGTCACCTACAGCGTGTAGCAGTAGATTTACTTCGTCCACTATTTGCAGTAACTCCGCTGATGACAACGCACTGTTTTCTAATTTTTGTATGCTTTCATGTAATGATTTATAGTTCTTCGCAATATGTTTTAAAGCTATTTCAACGGAAATATCTTCGAATTTTGTCTGGCTTTCCTTAATAGCTGCGGCCTCATCTAGATTGAATTGTAGTATCACAGCTTTTATTTGTTGGAAATATTCAGCATAATAAAAAGCTGCCTGCAACCATGTTCCCCAACGTGTAAGAATCGGGTGTGGTGGTTCAGGAAAACCGGGATATCTGCTATGAAATGTACGGAGACGTTTACGAGATTTAAGAAACACTTTTTTTTGTATTTGATTGATTCGACCTTTACTTGATGAAAATCCATTTTACAAATAAACACAAAATAAACTTCTGTTTGATTTTCACAATTTTAATAAACCTATGACAATTGTTTCGCCACACAGTGGCTTCGTCAGATGGTGAGTACAAGACAGTCTTGTACTCACCATCGGACTTTTTTTGTATTTGCTATTAATGCATCCACATCTGGAAAACCTTTTCGAATAGTTTCTGCCACAAGATGTAATGCATGCACTTTACACGTAACATGTATAAACGTACAACCTTGTTCTTGCAAAGAACGGCCTACCGAACACATTGTCACGGCGCCATCAGTCACAAACATCAACACTTGACTTTTTGACAGTTCAAATTTTTCTAACGTCTCCAGCACCACCCTGGTAATTGTTTCGCTACTACACTGACTTAGTCTTTTGCTAGCTAGTAACAGTGGAACGGTCGGTTTAAGAGGGTTCAGTACTCGTACTATAACATTTAAAGTAGATTTTTTTTTACAATCTGTTGTCTCATCAACAGATAACCACAGCCGTGTATTCTTTATTCACATTTCATCTTATTTAACATGTCTACGTGTACAGTTGGTAGATAGTTACATAACGTTGTGCGACTTGGTAATTTCACCTGGGCATTGTATTTATTCCAGAACTCTCGAAATGGTTGCTTATCGAGTATGTGCAGCGGTACATCACAAGCAATCAGCATTAATAGTAAATCAAACATAAATCACGCTTATCCCAGCACACTTTACAAATTATTTTAGCACCATCATAGAATAAATCCGGGAATTCACCTATGAATTTATTCACTTTGTCAGCAAATGACCGTTTTCTACCCCTGCGTACGTCTGCCATGCTTTATTATTAAATTAATATCAACAATACAGTACAACAAATAAAATAAAAATACAAAAACAATATGCAATACGCCCAAGTGACTTAACGTGTACACAACTCGAAAGCTAATAATATACTGGACTGGAGAAAGAGTTTCGCGGTCAAGGTGAATGCCGGTGACAGTAAGTACATATATACTCTACGACCATCATACACAGAAACGATTTGCAGCTTTACATATCACATATATCAAGAAAATCTTAATGGCCAACGGTACTACGAAATCTTACACCAGAAAATTATTGAGGAATTTATGGACAATCTATCCTTAATTGAGGCAAGAAATCAGTTCTTCCAACAAGATGGTGAACCACCTCATGATATCAGGATTGTTTCAGAATTATTAAATACCAATTTTGGAAATAACTGGATAGGAAGTAACGGACCAGTGAGGTGGCCACCACGTCATTAGATTTTTTCTTATGGGGCCATAAATGAGATTTTCTTTTAATCTTTTAAAAATAGCTTAATTAGGTTGTTTTCTTTCTGGATAGCGATTGAAATATATTTCGGATGCAATATCACAGTCATTATTACTTTGAATAAAGTATTCTAGCATAACATATTTCTCGTAATTTTCGTAAGACAGCTTCACTTTTAAGATTAAATGGGGTGTAATTATGACGGAAACAAAATTATTAATATGCAATTTACTGACACACACCTACTTGGAATAAATATAAAAAAACGCAAAAAGTAATCTACTAAAAGATTATTTTCGCTATTAAATACTTACACATCAAAAGCGCCCCACATATGATATATAGTTTGAAAGAGAAACAAAATCCTTTTTAACTAAACCATAGCTAACTATGATTCCCATTTAAAAAAATAAAACTTTATGTTATAACTCGAAATTGCACATTTTTTTTTTAAATTGTCTCGAAACCACTATATTATACAGAAAAAAGTGCCTCAAGAATGTAAAAGTTGTTTTTTCATAACTTTACCAACCACCAAGATATTGACATGTGTCTAAAACTCGAAAAATCGACCTTTTGCTTACAACTCGAAAATAAAAGACGATAGCTTTTTTTGCCAGTGAATTTGTCTCAAAAAAGAGATCGAGAATGTGTTCTCCATTTTTTTTGTATCTCTTACAGTTACCCAGTTACCCTATACAAACATCGAAATTTGCCCACCCTGTATGGGATAACCGACTCCCCAAGCCTTAAACGGTAAAGCTATTTGAATATATTTTTTTTATTTTGTACTTGTGTATTTGCTCTACTAATAGGGTAAACAAAATTCATCTACAGTTTCCAAGCGTCCCGACGCTGAGTATATGTTTTTGTCGAGGAACAGCTAACTTGCAATACATCGTTGGGAAGATATTTTAATTACAAGCATATTATCTTAATTAAAAAAATGTCTGTTTTAAAAATTATTGAGTTGTAAGATGAATTTCCTAAGAAATTATCTTAAATTTTGATCCAAGTTGCCTATGGAATTATGAAATAACATTATTTTTCAATAAAGACATTTAAAATACCAACAAGCCATATAAAATTTTAATTAACGATATTTCTAGAACAAACAAACAGCTACAGAATAAAATAAAATCATTCAAATATTGAAAAATTACGTTAATAACCTCGTTTGTAAAGTCTATTTTACTTTTGGTCTCGTCAGAAAGATATAAATCTAGAAATCAAAATCTTGGATTTTATACAATTCATTTATAATGTAATTCATTAATACTTACACCAATTTAAAGCTTAAGTTACTGTAGTAATTAAACCACTTAAAACAATCATTTCTTAAATTCTCTAATATTTCCCATGCATATGTGATTCATATTTTCAGATTTTAATTTATACTCGTATTCAAAAAACACAAAATAAGATTCAAATAATAAGACTTACCTTACCCTTGATCCTGTTTGTAAAAAGCCATAAGAGGATGATTTGAAAATGCATGGTCCTACAAAAGAAAATTCGGTCAAAATCTTTTTATTTCAGATAATATATTCAACTTATTTAGTTGTTTCATATACAGGAAACATCTTAGGAGCAGAAAAAAATTGACTTAGTGATAAGCTACTTTTATGTTGAGGTATATAAATCTCTTTCTTTAGTAGCAGGAATAGCAGGATAATTATTCCCGTTGAGGTAATTTAGAACATAAATATAAATCAACTTGCTGCCTAAATAAAAAGAAGAAGAAGAATAAAAATAACTCGTAATTTAGAAACTTCCGTTCTTACTTTATTTAGCCATTGTTGTGTTGTGTTTTTTATGCAACAATCCATTAGTGAGCCTTTTTTTTATTTGTTTGTAGTTTATAGAGACAGTTGGAAAATAAAAATAATAGTGTTGTACCCTCCTTAAAGATTATGGTACATTTCCTGGAAATGACAGCTATTAGTGTCTTCGGTTATGACTTCGAAATACTCCAGAAAATTATAAATAATAGCAGTCTAGCTTGCAAGGAAATTGTTCAAAAAGTATATACACAAATTTTAAGCATTGTTTCGATGAAATATAGACACGAGAATATGGAGAGTGCATTCCTACGCTAATTAATTTGTCTAATGCTTGTACACCTATTGCATATTTTATGGGACTAAAATTAATACCTGAAACAATAGATGAGAAATTCCTTGCATATTATATCATACTGGGAGTAAACTACGAAATAAATAAAAATTCACCTACGTTGAACAAAACAATACACGTTTCCACAAAACAGGCGTAGTAAGCAAAAAAATTTAAACAAAGAAAATATATTCAGTATAATCTTTACTTCTGAAAGTACTCTTGCAAACATTATTTCCTCAAGAAAACAGGAACAAATAAATATGACTTTTTGCAGAGTTAAATTCAGTTTCCAATATGACTCAGTTACAATGTTTAAAATAGTTCTATAAACTGATTTGAACACAAATTATATTTTAGATTTTTTTTATGATAATTACATTCATAACAAACAGAAACCTGTTTATTTGGAAACTTTTCAGTAGTACCAATAATGAATTGACTGTCAATGACGTCACACTTTTCTAATCCATGGAGCTACCACATACTGTGGAGCTACTTCCTTGTGTCGTTATGGACCTTAAAAGCAAGTCGGGAATTGTCCATGATTTAATGAGATTCGAAGTAACAAATATTTTGTCTAATAACTGCTGCGATTAGTTGACTTTTCTTGAATATACCCAAGATTTTATACGATCCTGAAGATACGTATGTTCAAATGAAATTTTAAGATATTGAGCTTTGTCTTGGTAAGTGATTTTGACATGGTTCTTTGGGAATCACAATATATTTTTCAGTTTCCAATTTAGACACTTTAAATTTTGCGAAATGCCTGCAAAAATATATCAAATGAAATCTACTTAAATTGGACCGATTTTTAGAATAGGTGTTCTCGGATCATAGGCCCCGTTGTAAAATTACATTTTTTAAAAAAAAGTAAGTGCAAGATCCAACTAAGTGGGTCTCATCTGAAGATGGGATTTTTAATTAATTGGTTAGCGACATGCGCATTTGGTATGGTACGGAGTTTTGATGCTTGATTAAACTATTTCAGAATTATTACAAATATTATTTAGTTTGTTTGTGGCGGACACATTATTATTATTATCATTATCAGTTACTTCAGGGTCTCGTCAAAATAAAAAGGAAACCAAAAAACATTCAAAATATATGATAGCATGCAGAGGATAATATCAAAGGCAAACTTTCGCAATTTGCCCCAAGAATACAAACATTTTGACATTTTCCTGTTTAAATTTCGGTGAAAATAATTGATGAGTAATAATGACATTAGGACGTTACCGAAATGCAAATGCTTAAATTGATTAAACATTTAACTCTGATATTCAGGATGAACTTCAACAAGTTTTTTATAATTTTATGTGCTAAGAGTTATCGAACTTTGGCGAAAATTTTGTGTAACTAATAGAATATAAACGATAAGCAAACATTACAAGTATTACAGCATTTTATCTGATCTTTAACAGTTAAGACTGAATCCAAAGGTAAATATTTGTTTATATATCACAACAGTAAATACCAATTTCCGAAGTTTCTAAAACTTTTTAAAGTTTCCTGATGTCATGTTTCTTTATATGAAAATAATATTGAAATATGTACTCAACGGAATAAACTACCTTTTTTTTATTTCAGTCAAAACTCAGAAATTTTATTTAGTTTTAATTTGTTTTGAGGTCATGCAACTTTTAATTTTCTCGAAAAAAAGTTTTTAAATTTCTTTCTTTTTCAAAAATTTTACAAATTAAAAATCTTATTTTGTACACCTTAAAAGCTATATCGCACCTCTGCGTAGTACGAATGTTGAAGTCCTAAATCTGTTTCGTTGAAACTATATCACATCGTCACTGTGAGTTGCCACTCTATAAACAACCGTCAACTGCCAACAATACCAAAACTCTGAAGTCCGAATCGGTAGTTCGCATATCGCTACTCCGGGAGATGCTTTGAGTTGCCGACGCATACCGGAGTTTCTCGACTTAGATATAGAAAACATAAATGTCAGTATGTGGCTTTCTCATTTAAACATAAAGTGTTTCTCCTATAATTACATAAAATAATCTTTCATACATTCATTGTTACACCACTTTTAGTTCGTCTTCAAAGGAGGGCTCTATTATACTTTTTGATTCAGCTGAATTATTTGTCGTAGGGGACATTGTTATTACATATTAAACTTTACGACGTTTAACTGAATCGTCTGAGAGTTGAGAACCTCATTTAATTTGGAAGTTGACGAAGTCATAAAACAAACTGGTAGCTAGCAACACTCAGCAATACCGATTCTATACTATGAATATTGTAATAATTATAAGAGTAAGAAATTTTGTTGATCGAGGAGTTATCGAAAAAATTCTCGAACACGTTAATTTACAATTTCAATTGTTCATTTTCTAGAAAATTTAAAAATCAAGTCACAATTTGCGTGATGACGTCATTAATTCTTTTAAGTCATATTTTTTTTTAAGTTTTCGATGTCTTCAATTCTATTTTCAACTATATGCCAATAAAATATTGAAAGAATCATGGAAAACAAATATTAAAAGTGTGCAGCGCAATAATAATGAACGTTCAAAAAAAAAGACGACTACGTTAAGTTGCCCATGCAAATTAAAACTTAAGGCATAAATTAGTTTCTATTAAGTTTTCATCCTATGCATCATACTAGGATATTATTTTTCTTACGTCAATGTTATTGAAACAGAACATTTATTTTTAATAAAATTATCAAACACCGATGTGGTTCTCCACAAAACTCGAAAACACAACATACTAACTCGACGCGCGTTTCGCCAACCAAATTATCATCATCTGGAGTTGATTAATACTAACCGTATGCTAATAATGTATCATATTTATATCGAAATTATTATTATGGTTCTGTGAACCGTGACTCATTAACCAATGGAGAGGACTATGTGGGATTGGCCCTCTGTCATTATTCACACGATTTTTTAAAAAATTTGTAATTTCCAAGCTTTCAAATGCATCCATCTGTCTAGTATTTGTTATATTCCGCATTAATCTTAAATTGCTACTGTCTATTTTACGGTTGTTTTCAACCGCCTGTTGGGCAACGCTGCACTTATTTGTTCTACCATATTTGAAATGTGCCATAATAATAATAATAATAATAATAATAATATTTATTCATGTATGCTTTACAGGATATGAACGTCAATAGGTAAAATATTTTAATATTAAGCTAGCTAAAAGTAGTAAATATAGATATACAGGCAGAATTATACCTTGCAATCAAGTATAATATAATGAAATAACATAAAATAAAATATAGAAAGTAAAAAGTATAAAATACACATATAAATTCACATATTATAATTAAATATACATGTAGTGAACAGTATATACATAGAAACAGTGAATTTAATTACACACATATAATTACATTACATCATATAACACATAATTTACTAGGTAAGATGTTCACGTACATTTTAGCTTAAACTTATCGAAATTAGAATGAGATTTTAATAATCATAAAACTCTTTTAGGCTGTAAAAACAGTTTCTGCAAAGGAAGGAGTGTAATGCCTTTTTTATAACCGTTAAAATTATCTATCTGATTTATATTTCTAGGCAGATGATTATATACCGGGTACCTACGATATTATTAGCCAGCCTATAACTTCCTTGTAAAAAAAGATATCGATTTCAAATTTCGGGATGTTGTATGGTTGAATACGGTGCACAGTTTGATTCCTTCAAGATCTGATTTTCATTTCCGGTTTAACCGAAAACAGTATCAAATTTGTTATTTTTAATGGAACACCCTGTATATTATTCGAAATTTAGATTGCCCAAGAAATTGTAGGTCCAAAACATACCCTATATCTCTCTTTGATAGTTTTCGAGAAAATGGCGGTTGAATATGTTATATCAATCATAAATTATTTCATTTTCACATAAAACAAATGAATGAAGGAACAAATCTGTTACGGTTATTAAAGTATTTTGGTGACTAAAATTTGATAGTCATAAAAATTTCATTTCCGGTTGAACCGGAAGTACTACGAAAAGTGATTTTCAGGCTCAAATTACTTCGATATTTTTAATGGAACACCCTGTATTGAACCTTAAATTTACATTCTACTAACCTTTCTGGATATTTTTTGTTTCTGGTGTCCCCTATCTAAACCTAATAGTTTATGAGATATCGGCGACTGAATGTTCACCTGCACTGTCACAAAGGCTACACAATAAAAAATGATGTTTAAACAGAACTTTGATTCAAGAGGGCTGTGTAAAACAAAAGAACTATTTACCGATTTTCATTTATATTTTGACAGTACTGCTGCATTATTCAAAAGTTTCTCTCGGCAGTTGTCATTTAATTTTTGCGTTTTATTCTTGATTTACCTTTTAGTAAGTGTTTAAGTGTTATCTGGTTGTTAAAAATTGCTGTATTTAGGCGCAAGCATCAAATTGATATGTTATTAGTAAATAGAGAGGTGAGAAAAAGCCGAAGGGAAGCCACAGCATTGTATGGTCGACGTTATCCAGAACTCGACCAACCTTGTGCACAATATTTTCCATGGTTGGAAGAACATTTAAAAAGGGAAAATGATAATGAACATGAGAACACATTTATTGTAAATGAGGATGCAGAGATAAATACACTGGCCTGTGTTGAGATTCATCCAACAAGTTCTACAAGGCAAATTGCCAGTGGTATCGGGATATCTCCCGAAAGTGTTAGAAAGATTCTACATAAACATCAGTACAAATCTTTTAAGTACCAAATCCATCAGCATCTTTACAAGGGAGATTACACAGCCCCACAAAAAAAAAAATTCTGACCTAACAACGAGACGAGTATATCCTTATGTATTTTTGATCGCTGATTCCGAATCCGGGGTCAAAAAAAGTCGTACACCCCAAAAAAAAAAATTAGAGCCAAAAAAACATCCCCTGAATCGTTTTGTTTAATATTTTCGGGAAAAATTGAATGTATTACGATAAAAATAAAGGTGAATTGCAGCGTTCACCCTATTGGTATGAAACGCACCCCCATAGTGGGTAACAACCACCCTCATCTGCCATCAAATCAATTGATAACGACAATGACTGAAAAACATCTAAAAATGTTTAAGTTTCGTTAGGTTTGCAATAAACTGACGTAGAATTCACGTAATACCCCAAAACTACCCCTATATCGTTATGAAAAACAACCCTTAACTTCAATTACAGAAAAAAGAAAGGAAAAAACATAAAATAACAAGGGGAACGTTTCCACCAGGACATAGCCGAAATGGAAAAACGGTATCAAGGAAGATGGGACGAACACATGATAGCAAACTACTGTTGGTCTCTGAAAAGAGACACGAAAGAACAACACAAACGGCAGTCAGTAAGAAGATCGTTTGAAAATAAAGTTAAAAGATACCATAAGAAAAAAAGATTAAAAAAAAGAAGAATTAAAAGTTACTAACGTAAGAGTACTTCTCACCCCCTTCAGGGATGCGTTTTATACCCAAATGGTGTTAAGATTGGTGACAAATGACTGCTAATATCCTAGCCATAAGGATCTCTGCAAATAAGAACATCCATATAATGAAATCGTTATCAAATTTCATGTTTTTTCCTTTCTTTTTTCTGTAATTGAAGTTGTTTTTCATAACGATATAGGGGTAGTTTTGGAGTATTGCGTGAATTCTACGTCAGTTTATTACAAACCTAACGAAACTTAAACATTTTGAAATGTTTTTCAGTCATTGTCGTTATCAATTGGTTTGATGGCAGATGAGGGTGGTTCTCACCCTCTATGGGGGTGCGTTTCATACCAATAGGGTGAACGCTGCAATTCAGCTTTATTTTTATCGTAATACCTTCAATTTTTCCCGAAAATATTAAACAAAACGATTCAGGGGGTGTTTTTTGGCTCTAAAATTTTTTTCTGGGGGTGTACGACTTTTTCTGACCCCGGATTCGGAATCAGCGATCAAAAATACATAAGGATATACTCATCTCGTTGCTAGGTCAGAATTTTTTTTTTGTGGGGCTGTGTTATCATCGAATATTGAATTTTTGCAATTGGTATCTAGAAACTGAGCGTCATCAGCGAAATATAAAATCATGCATTTTATTTTCGGACGAATCTCGATTTACCAACATGGGAATGTTTAACAGGAACAATACAAGATATTGGGCAACTGAAAATAACCATATATTTAGAGGAGGGGCTTTCCAAGAAATATTCGGCATCAACGTTTGGCTGGGCGTTATAGGAACACGCATTGTAGGACCAATATTTTTTTGATGTACCATTGAACGGGGCCCGGTACCTACATTTTGTACACAACGAAATTCAAAATTTTATTCAAGTTTTAGCTGTGCAGCATGAACATGTCTTCTATCAGCAAGATGGTGCGCTACCCCATAACGCCCGAGTAGTCACCGACTATTTAAGTGAAACTTTTAATCATCGCCGGATAGGTACCAATGGTCCTATACGGTGGCCGGCGAGATCCCCAGACCTTACACCTTTGGATTTTCTTACTGGGCCCATATCAAGGAAAAGGTGTATAAGACACAACCACATAACATAGGAGACCTTAGAAATAGAATTACGCAAGTGATAAACTCTATTACTCCAATTCAGCGGGAAATGAAATTTTTATGACTATCAAACTTCACTCACCAAAAAACTTAAATAACCGTAACAAATTTGTTCCTACATGCATTTGTTTTATGTAAAAATGAAATAATTTATGATTGATATAACATTTTCAACCGCCATTTTCTCGAAAACTGTCAAAGATAGATATAGCGTATGCTACATATTTTGGACTTACAACTTCCTGGGCAATCTAAATTTCGAATAATATACAGGTGTTCCATTTAAAATAACAAATGTTATACTGTTTCCGGTTAAACCGGAAATGAAAATCAGATCTTGAAGCAATCAAACTGTGCACCGTATTCAACCATACAACATCCCGAAATTTGAAATCGAAATTTTTTTTACAAGGAAGTTATAGGCTGGCTAGTAATATCGTAGGCACCCGGTATATCACTGCAGGAATGAAATGCGCTTTTTTTGGACGTTGCAAGTTTTATATTTTTTAAGTGTATGTCGTTTGAAGAACGAGTGTTATGATTATGGATAGCATTGTTTTGTGGACATTTTTCTAAATTGTTTTTGACAAATAAAGCCGATTCATAAATGAATACATTAGCAGTAGTTAATATGTTGTTATACTTAAATATTGGTCTACATATGTTTAAGGGATTAAGAGAAAATCAGGGGCGTGCGGTGAGTTTTGATACAGGGGAGGCAGTTTGTGATATAGAGTGATGGGTAGCGCGAGGCCCCGAGCGAAGCGAGGCAAAAAATTATTTTAAGAAAAGAGACGTGGCTTCCGTATACTCATTTTAAAACAAATGTCGAAAGCTGCAAAGTTATGACATCTAGAAAAAAGTACACTTGTAGGACCGCCACTCCTCAATAAACATAAAACATAAAAACACCACAAAAATTAGACAACCCCCGATTCCAAAGCCGAAGCTGCACGGGCGAGGGTTACACTTATGAAAAAACGCAGACACACAACCATATCCACCGACATTGCCAGCGCCGGTGGCGAGGATTGAACCCGCAGCGAAATAGAGAGTTTGTTAAGTAGTTAACATGTACATACCTACCTATTTACAATGTAGTTTAATCCGCCTCTCCTTTTTGCGATGTCGAAAATAACTTCGTCGTAAAAGTTTGAATTTTTTGACATCTTCACAGTCACTTTCTATTGTTAACAGGGACAATTTTGAAAGCCGCTCTTCACTGGTTAAATTTCTTGAAAAAGTTTTTATTCTCGTGTCCGTTTTGATAATTTTGAAAAAAAGGCAGCACTAATACTTGAAAAAAACACTGCACTCTTTAAGACACGCTGCAGATTGAGCTAGAACTAAATTTAATTGATGCGCAAAACAATGTACAAATATTGCATTCTGAAAAGTCTCTTTTACTTTGGCCTGCAGGCCCCCAATTCACCAGCCATTACAGCGGCCCCATCATAACTTTGGGCGATAAGTTTGGCACCACACTGTAGATCATCGACTATCTGACAAACTATAGTATATAAAGCTGCGGCCGTTCATGGCGTTGCTACGTCTAAAAATCCTAAAAAGCGCTCTTGGAATTTCCGATTTGGATTTATGTAGCGTACTACGATTGACAACTGACTAATATTCGTAATATCGGTTGTTTCATCTAACATAACTGCAACAAAAGGAGCTTTTTTATTTCTTGCTTGATCTTTTCTAAAACAATATTGCTTATCGACTGAATCAAATCATTTTGAATATGATTTGATGTACCGCGAAATATCGTGGAGTGTTCCAGATGGTTACTTAAAATTGTATCGTATTTTGCTAATAAATCAACTAAATTGATAAAATTGCCCCTATTAGCAACGCTTCGAGATTCAGTATGACCTCTAAAACTAAGTTCATTTTCGCCGAGAAAACAAACAATATCAATAAGTCCTTTTAACACTTTCTTTCAACTGCTGATCTAATGAATGCTCAATTCGTGATTTTCCAAATGTTTATTCTTTTAGCACCGCTCCCAAATGAGTTTCACACTTACCATGCCTTTTTGTCACTTTGTGAATGTTGTTTAAATCTGAAAAGCCATTTTTATTCTAAACACCTTTTTCATTTGTGAACAGTACACATGGCCAACAAAACAATTTACAAAAATTTTCACAACCCCTTAACTACTGATTAGCACTGTACACTTCAATATTAAAGTACCTATAGCATGATTTAACTTTCGTTTTTAAGAATTTTAAATCAGGTGTTGGTTTCCCATTTCTAATAATATCCAGTTTATCTTGAAACGAATATGTTGAAAATCCCCTTTTCAACAAATTGCACACCACACAAACGCAAATAATATTTTCCACAGTGCTAGAACCAGCTTCCAAATTTAATAAGTAATTCTAAATCTGCGTACACGCGCACTAATATTCAACGTTTTAAAAATCACTTGTCGCCGCACCACAGGTTTAGAAACACCAAAAAAGTTTTTACAAATATAGCACAAAAGCTGAGAATAATACTAGGAAGATTAATATTAAGTATAATATTAAAATCGATATTAAAATCGAGATTAAAATCTATAAAATAAAACGTATTACGATGCTATACAGCTCAGATATCAAGATTATGAAGTGGGATAGGATGCATTTCAATAAGTTACCTACTTACCAGAGACAGTTGTCTCTGCTTACATATATCGAAGTTGCGCGAGTTCGTATTGGCTCGATTAATCGAGTGCGTCATCGTTACGGTTTTAGCGTGCAACATTATCTCAGCTGCATAAAAGCAGGGCCGTATCTATTGAAATTGGGTAAAAGTAAATTTTAATGATTAATATATGTGATAAATAATAATTAGGTTCTATTTATGTGTTTTTTTAAATAATCCCAGGGGAAGCACTGCTTCCCTTGCTTCCATTGACCGACCGCCACTGGAGAAAATATTAATCTTAGTATCCTTTTTTGTAGAATGAAATCTCTATTTATATCAGTTGCTTGTCCCCAGTATATAATTAGATACTTAATGTGGAAATATGCCAGAGAGCAGTAGGTGTTTAATAAATATTTGCAGTCCACTATGTGTTGGAGATTTCTTATTGCATAATAAGTTGAGTTTAGCTTGGTTATTACGTAATCTATGTGATTATTCCAAGTCAGATTTTCGTCCATGTAAAGTCCTAAAAATTTGGTATTAGAAACTCTCTCTAGTGTACTGTTGTTAAGAATAAGAATAATATCTTCTATTTTTCTTCTTTTATGAAACATAATGTATTTTGTTTTTTCAGTATTTATTATTAATTTATTGGAGTAACACCAGTCATAAAATCATAAAATAGTGATAAAAGTCTATCTGATTTAATCTGGAGATCTTCCGGGGAATCGGCAATTATACAAATTGTTGTGTCATCTGCAAACAACTATAAGTATGTTCAACTCTTTAATTATGTTATGATCAAGGTCATTGGTGAACAAAATAAAAAGAAGCGGAGAAAGTACACTCCCCTGAGGAACTCCAAATTTTAAGGTTGAGGTGTTAGATAGTTGTCCATCTAGTTTGACAGCGATTTTCCTATTGCATAAAAAGAGTCAATAAATGTACTTAAAGGTTCTCTAACTCCTAATGAATTTAGTTTTGTTATCAAGAGACTTCTGTTAGTGTTAACACAATCAAACGCTCTCGTTAGATCAAAAAAGAGTGTTAGAGTTAGTTTATTTTTATCAAGTGCTTCATAAATGTAATTTGTTAATTGAAAAGCTGCCGAATTTGTAGAATGACCTGGCGTGAAACCGTGTTGATTTACAGATAAAAGTTGTTAATTGTTGATAAATTTGTGAATTCCGTTATGAATAATTTTTTTCAAACAATTTTGAAAAGCAAGACAAAATGGCGATTGGTCTGTAGTTTTCTATCAATTCCTTGTCTCCTTTTTTGTAAAGTGGAATAATTATTGCCAGCTTAAGTTGCTCAGAAAAGACTCCCATTTTAATACATAAACTAAAAATGCAGTTCAGAGGATAAATTAAATACTTATCTGGAGATATACTTTATTACTTTAATTGGGACTTCATCATATCCACTGCTAGGTTTATTTGGCATATTATTTAACGTGACTTCTGGAGTTATATAATCAAAGAATAGTGAGGAGCAGCAGTTTATTCCTACAGCGCTTTCACAATCGTTTAAGTTTTGATAGGTATAATTTAGTAGCTGTTCTGGTATGTCTGAAAAGTATTTACAGAATGTTTCACTAATTGAAAATTTGTCATATAAATATCTGTCACTGTGATATATTTCAGTAATATCCACATGTTTTTTAGTTCTACCTAAGTTACTGTTTACAATATTCCAAATCTCTTTTGTGGAATTTGCTGCATTGTCTATCTTATTTTGATAATAAGTTTGTTTTGTAAACGTATTTTATCAGAGTACGCTTTTTTCTATTATTATAATGTTTCTTTATTTCAGGTGTATTGATATTTTTACTAAGCCAGTATAAATTTTTAAGAGTTTTACTCTCTTCTACAACATTTGCATCAACCCAGCTGTTTTTTAGTTGATAGTCTGAAATTTTTCTTTTAGTTAACGGGCAAGCTTTGTCCAAACAATATAGAAGGTTTTCCCAGAAAAAATTTCAAGCTTTATTCGGATTTGTAATAGTACATAATATGCTTAAATCTGTAGAAGGCAGTAAAAGGTTTAAATTGGAACGGTTTTGGGTTGAAAATTTTCTTTTAAACATAAATTGTGGTTTTTGGATGGTTATATGTGCTTCTGGAATTTTAGTAATAAACTTGATATGATCCTTGATTCTATTTTGAATTGATCGTCTAGTTTGTTCAACATACTTTTGATTACAGTCCTTACAGCTAATTTCGTAAATCACCGACTTTTAGTTTGTTTAAGTTTTATCTTTTGGATTGCCTAAATGTTGTTGTAGTTTATAGGATGAACCACTGTCATACCTATATCTTTAAAAATCTTACCAATAACATGCGTGACTCGAGGATCGTATGGATTCGATACAATTTTCGGATTTTCTCTTTCATTTTGAAAGGTCGAGGAATTTCGAAGTGTCTCTTTAAATTTATCTTTCCTAATTACTAAAACGTACAGAATATATATTACTCACAGCACAGCTTATCAATGCCTTTTATTTTTAAACCTTATTGAAGAGAAATCTTAGTAGGCGATGAACTAGAAAATTAAAACTCCATTTTGTGTTGAGCACAGTGGTGAGAATTCTTAGGAATATATCTTAAAGTACTGGTATCTTTTCTGTATACAAGGTGGGGCAATAGTGCTTTGTAGTTGGATAACTCGAGTTCTACGATAGCTAGAAATTTAAAAAAAAAATACAAGTAAACTAGATATAAAAGGCTGTAACCGGAAATTATTTTCGAATATCCAGGTCGAACCAAAACAAAATTACAGGAGCAAGTGCCTTTTTTTTAAAATGGAATGCTATGTATATCAGTAAAGCCTTTTTCTAGAATCTATTCATTCCTATATTATTATTGACTCCCAACTACTTGGATGTAATGAATTTTTTTTGTTGAAATAATGCCATCTGCAGATGCATATTGAGAAAATCACCAAAGTCACAATTATGGGTTTTAAGAAAAATTTATGTGAATACTAGTTACGAGACATCTAATTAATGTTTTTGAATCATTTTTTACTTCCTAAGAATGTACAGGGTGGCCAAAAATTATTTTTTTTAATTAAAAACTTTTTTAAATTGAATTTTCTCAATTTCTTCAAATGGAACACCCTGTATATTTTTCAACGATGTGATGTGGAAATGAAAAACGAAAAATTTTTATAAGTGCTTCCCTATGGCTAATTGCAACCATTTTCGTTCTATTGAGCAATAAGTACAAAATTCAAGAATAAACTTAAAAAATAGAGGTTTCTTCAAATAATTCATTAGAAAAAAATTATAACAAGTGCTCCACATGTTGCCTATTTTGATTGATACACGTCTCTATGAGCTTTTGAAATAAAGTTTCTACTGTTCCTAAAATTGCCGGTGTGATAGATCTAAAAGCAGTTATTATCCTTTCCTTCATATTTTGTATTGTTGTTGGTGTGTCTTTATAAACAATTTCCTTCACCTATCCCCATAAAAAGATATTCATTTTTGTAAGATCTGGGGATCTAGCAGGCCATTTAGTGGGTCCATTTCTTCTAATTCATTAAAGTGATATTATTTAAGTGGTCTCTAACTACATTTAAATAATGTGGTGGAGCACCATCTTGCTGAAACCACATCCTATTTCGAATCCTTTCAGGAAGATTCACCAATAATTGTGGCAGAGAGTTTTCCAGAAAATGAAGATAAATAGATCCAGTCAATGTACCATCAAAGAAATGTGGCCCTATTACATATTCTCCAATAATTCCTCCCCAAACGTTTATAGACCATTTGTACAGGTTATCAACTTGCCCAAAAAAAGTGAGGATTTTCCGAAGCATACTAATGGAAATTGTGCCTATTGAAAAATCCATTTTTATGAAAAGTTACCTCATCAATGAATAAAACATTACTGAAGAAGGTGACATCTCTGGCCCAATTACAAAACTGTAGACGCCTTTGAAAATCGTCATCAGATAGTTCCTGGTGCATATGAATATGATATGCATTAAACTTATTTGTAGGGCTGTCAAAAATGTTCCGTGGGACAATGGCGTATGCGAAATTAACTAATACGAGAAACAATAAACTGTTACAATTTATAACAATGTATGTAAAACTTACCCTCTTAACTAACTTGATGAACTAGCTTGCTTATCACAAACTGGAGAAGATGTGTAGCCATTTTGCAGCATCAGGTATGTTTCTATGGTTGTCTCCATGAGTGATGTTCGCTTTGGTGAAAATATATTCTTATATTTTGAAAACGACCGTTCGACATCTACTGATACACGCATACGTAAAATAGTCTTTGAACGCACTTAACGGATCTGCGGCCGCACCATCACATATTTGTCTTAATTTGGTAAAACCGGTGTCTTTATTTAACACACTTGCGAACTTTTCTTTAATGCGCTCATTTATTGCGTCACCTAGAGCGTGTAGCAGTATATTTACTTCGTCCACTATTTGCAGTGACTCCGCTAACGACAATGCACTGTTTTCTAATTTTTTTATGCTTTCATGTAATGGTTTATAGTTCTTCGCAATATTTTTTTAAAGCTGCTTCAATAGAAATATCTTCGTATTTTGTCTGGCTTTCCTTAATAGCTGTAGCCTCATCTGGATTGAATTGTAGTATCACAGCTTTTATTTGTTGGAAATATTCAGCATTATAAAAAGCTGCCTGCAACCATGTTCCCCAACGTGTAACAATCGGCTGTAGTGATTCAGGAATACCGGGACACTTGCTATGAAATGCACGGAGACGTTTAGGAGATTTTAGAAACACTTTTTTTGTACTTGCTATTAATGCATCCACCTCTGGAAAACCTTTTCGAATAATTTCTGCCACAAGATGTAAAGCATGCACTTTACACGTAACATGTATAAACGTACAATCTTGTTCTTGCAAAGAACGGCCTACCGAACGTATTGTCACGGCGCCATCAGTCACAAACATCAACACTTGACTTTTTGACAGTTCAAATTTTTCTAACGTGTCCAGCAACACCCTGGTAATTGTTTCGCTAGTACACTGACTTAGTCTTTTGTTAGCTAGTAACAGTGGAACTGTCGGTTTAAGAGGGTCCAGTACTCGTACTATAATATTTAAAATAGAATTTTTTTTTGCAATCTGTTGTCTCATCAACAGATAACCACAGCCGTGTATTTTTTAATTCACATCATCTTATTTACCGTGTCCACATGTACAGTTGGTAGATAGTTACATAACATTGTGCGACTTGGTAACTTCACCTGGGCATTGTATTTATTCCAGAACTCTCGAAATGGTTGTTTATCGAGTATGTGCAGCGGAACATTACAGGCAATCAGCATTATTAGTAAATCAAACATAAAGTGTGTTGTCGAAGGCACGCTATTTTTTTTATTTGTATGGTGTACACTATTTACGTGAAGTCCACAATCACGCTTATCCTAGCATATCAAATCTTTCTCGCACACTTTACAAATTATTTTAGCACCATCATAGAATAACTCCGGGAATTCACCTATGAATTTATTCACTTTGTCAGCAAATGCTCGTTTTCTACCCCTGCGTACATCTGCCATGCTTTATTATTAAATTAATATCAACAATATAGTACAACAAATAAAATAAAAACACAAAAACAATATGCAATACTCCCAAGTGACTTAACGTGTACACAATTTGAAAGCTAATAATAGACTGGACTGGAGAAAGAGTTTCGCGGTCAAGGTGAATGCCGGCGACAGTAAGTACATCTGTACTCTACGACCATGATACACAGAAACGATTTGCAGCTTTACTTATTTGTTTTTAAGATTCGACCAACAGACCGACTACTCATTCCTACTAATGAGCTCATTTCTCTTTGGCTAATATGAGGATCCTCAACTGTTGCCAGCACCACAGAAAACTCATTTTCTTTGTTCACAACACATTTTATTCTTTCGCTTTTTTTATATTCGACATTTCCAGTTTCCACAAATCTATCGAGAAGGTTTTGGAAGCTGCTAACATCAGGAATCCGTCTTTCAGGATACCTTTACTTATAAATTCTATTGGCAAGCAAACAATTTCTGTCTAACTCGCCCAATACAAAAGTCATGTCTACAAGTTCCGCTTTATTAAAGTTCATTTTGTAAAACTCGAAATATTTTAAATTTACTACAAGTGATAACTGACGACCGATAAGTGTGAGAAATGTTGTTTTGTAAAAGACAATTTATACTAAACTGAGGTTTTATTGCTTGTCGAATAACGAAAACAGCAAATAAAATTACAAATTTACTCACTTCAATAGATTGGATGAAATGGTCCCACTAAATGGCCTTATTTTAAAAGCGCATAAAGACGTGTGTCAATCAAAATGGGCAACATGTGGAGCACTTATTATAATTTTTTCTAATGAATTATTTGAATAAACCTCTATTTTTTAAGTTTATTCTTGAATTTTGTACCTATTGCTCAATAATGCGAAAATGGTTGCAATTAGCCACAGGGAAGTACTTACGAAAAATGTACAAATGTTTTTCATTTCTACATCATATCGTTGAAAAATATACTGGGTTCTATTTAAAAAAAAAATGTGAAAATTCAATTTAAGAAGTTATTAATTGAAAGATATTTTTTGGCCACTCTGTACATTTTTAGGAAGTAAAAACGTTAATTAGAAGTCTCGTAACTAGTATTCATATAAGTTTTTCTTAAAACCCATAATTGTGACTTTGGTGATTTTTTCAATATGCATCTGCAGATGGCATTATTTCAACAAAAAAATTCATTACATCCAAGTAGTTGGGAGATAGTCAATAATAATATAGGACTGAATAGAGTCTAGAAAGAGGCATCAAAAAATGTACTGATATACAAAGCATTCCATTTAAAAAGAGGCACTTGATCCTGTAATTTCGTCTTGGCTCTCCCTGTATATTCGAAAATAATTTTCGGTTATAGACTTTTTTATCTAGTTTACTTGTATTTTTTTTTTAATTTCTAGCTATCGTAGAACTTGAGATATCGAAGTCCGACGAACTATTGCCTCACCTATATGTGACGTGGACGATATAAATGAATTTTGTTTAGTAGAACATATAGACAAATACAAAATGAAAAAAAGATGTTAAAATAGCTTTACCGTTTAAGGCTTGGGGAGTCGGCCATCCCGTACATCAATTATTTGGGCTACCTACGAGCCGAAATTTTAGAAAAAAACATTTTTTATGATACCAAATTGGTGAAATGTTGTATGTTTTATGATGAATATTTACAATTGATGGTATATTAAAATCAATTTTTTAAATTTAATGTAAGTATTAAAATTTTCGAGATATTGAACAAGGCCACGCGTTATTTTGTCACTATGCCTGTTATCAGTTTTAAGAATACAATTTTATTATTAATCGTGAAAACTGAATATTGATTTACACTGTCAGATCTGATTGTTACAAATGCAAATGACATGACATTATATCATTTCTACGAGAACGCGGTCAGGCAGCAGCTCCGTTTTAATGGTTAGGATTGTTAGGACTGACCTATAGATCATACTAATGACAGAGGGAAGTTTGAATTGTATGGAAGTTTTCCGGTTGCCTCGAAGTGTTTTGTTAACAATTATATGCATATGACAAATGATATATTACATTCTGAATATAGCAAATATCTACCAGTTATTTAAAAAACATATTCAATAGATTTTTCTTCAAACAAGACTTGTAGGTTTATTCAACGCAGGTCAGGGCTTTTGTCTGCTGAGTAGTTGTTTCCCGTAAATCTTATTCAGTATATAGTTTAGCCCACAAGAGTTAGAGGTCGCAGCTCTTGGTATCTGTTTTGCAGGTCACTATCAATTACTAAGACATCAATGATGTCTGACGGGTAGTAGCACTGACCACCAGACGGATACACTTATCACTCACTATATCTGTCTTACTTAGTCTGCTTTAGGCTAGCCTTGTTTGCTATTATTATTTGTCTTTTCCATTACTTATGGCATACTGACGAGAACATAACAAGTTCGAAACCGGTCAATGTCTAGTGAGGAATTGACAAATGATCTTACCTACCAAACAAAACTTGCAGGTTTAATTCAAGGCAGGTCAGGGCTTTTATCCGCTGAGTAGTTGTTTTCTGTAAATCTCATTCAGAAATTAGATATATTTTAAAAACATTTTACTTAAAGCTTCTTTCCTTTTTTATATTTGTAAAACATATTTGTTATATGGATAATAAGATAATAATTTGACTTTAATACCAGTCGTCAATCATAACTGCTGTAGATAATAATAATAATAATAATAATAATAATAATAACCGAGTAGCCTGAACACGGACGCTTTAAGTGGACGAGGGAACTTCGGGATGACTTGCTGACCTGCCGCGAGAGTAGCGAACCTGAGCGAAGGGGATACATGGCGCGAATGCATGCACTTTGGTGCGAATTGCATCCAGAGCATCGCGCCTTCTCTCAACAACATCTGAGAGATCAAGTATCCTTTCTGCTCAGGACAGGTTACGTAAGGGCACCCCGCCAGCTGGAAGAACTGCCAGCCGCAGTCCCACCGCGGCAATTACCAGCTGATGGGGAACATCCTTTAGAGTTCACCGACGTAGACTTAAGGACGAGGGTTAGCCTTAACACCAGGGCTAACCTAAAGCCACAAGACCTGGCTAGAATGGACGCGGTCATCGATGAGGAAATTCCAGAAGATGTAGACATCTGGCAAATCAACTGTGCCGTGTACAACGCCGCGAAGCAACTCGTACCCCGTGAGAGGTCAACCAATCACGGGATCGAGAAAAGCCAAGCGGCGTGTACAGAAAATCGAAGGCAAGATACAGTCGGCCAGACAATACGCTTCTCGGATCCAGAGTGTGGTGGAATATAAGACGACTGGTAGAGTTTTTACTCCCAGGATCCGGCGCATAGCTGCCGGATTAAGACGTCAACACCATACTCTAAATCTGACAGTGATGCTTACCATCAAGCAGCACTGTCTAGATAGGATCCGAGCGCTCATGGCGATAAAGAAAACATTGAAGAGGCGGGTGAGGAGTATGGAACAAAACAATTTGTTCCGTATGAACCCTTCCCGCCTCTTTCAAGAGCCACAGCGTGTTGTCGAGAATCCGCCGACTGTAGAAGATGTCGAAACCTTCTGGAAGGGAATCTACGAAACGCCGCGTCCATTCAATAGCGACACTCCATCAATTGCACACTTCGAGGCTCTGTGTCACAGACATCTTGAAGAGCCGGAAGAAGTGTGCCCGGCAATCAGTACGGAGGAAGTCCAACAAGCACTTGTTGGTACCAAGAACTTCGCTGCCCCGGGCCCAGACGGCATTAACAACTGGTGGTGGAAGAAATTTCCTTCCACTCACCGCCGTCTGGCGCGAGTTTTCAACTCATGGTTGAACGAGGGGCAGCAGATTCCGGACTGGTTCGTCGAGGGACGTACTGTGCTTATCCCCAAAAAGGGGGATCTTTCCGACCCGAGGAATTATAGGCCGATCACCTGCCTTAACTCCTGCTACAAGATATTTACACGTATCTTGTATGCTAGGACGCTGAGGTCTGTTGATCCGGTCTTCCAGCAGATACACGAACAGCGTGGTGCCAAGAAGGGCATGGCAGGTTGCAAGGACAGCCTGCTGATAGACCGCTGTATTACACAGGATTCTGTGCAATACAAGCGGAATCTATCGATGGCCTGGATTGATTACCGCAAGGCATTTGATACAACATCGCATGAGCTGTTGTTGTACTTGCTCGAATGTCTTGCGGTACCAGCACCACTAGTGAGATGCATAGAACAGCTGCTACCGCTCTGGAAGACCCGCTTCACCATAACATCAGGTGCACAGCGGGTCACGACAGGGCAGGTGGCATTTAGGAGAGGAGTTTTCCAGGGTGACTCCCTGAGTCCTCTCCTCTTCTGCATCTCACTGCTGCCGTTGTCTGTTGGGCTCCGCCAAACCCGCGGATATCAATGCGGGCCACCCAGCGACCGGAGGCATAAGGTCACCCATCTATTTTATATGGATGACCTTAAACTTTATGCCTCCGGAGAGCGCGAACTACAAAACGCTCTTAGGGTGGTCGAAGAATATACGCGGGCAATTGGTATGGAGTTCGGGTTGGACAAATGTGCAGTCGTCCACCTCAAGAGAGGACGATGCGGGGAATTCTCTGAAGACGCGCAGCTCGCAGACGGAAGCATCCTAAGACATCTGGATGCCGGAGAGACCTATACATATCTGGGTGTGCAACAAAGGCACATCCAGGATGTATCACAAATAAAAGATTCTCTCCGCGGCAAGTACAGACACCGCCTCCGAAAGATTTGGTCTTCCGAACTTTCGGGGAAGAACAAGGTGTCTGCAACTAATATGCTTGCCGTTCCGATTCTGCTCTACTCCTTCGGAGTAGTAAAGTGGAGGGTAGATGAGCTGCGCCAATTAGACAGAGATACCCGCAAGATGATGAATATTCACAGAAGTATTCATCCTAGATCGTCCGTTCCTCGTGTGTACCTCCCACGTCAACGGGGGGCCGAGGACTCTTGAGCCTGGAGTGTATGCATGGCAGAGTAGTACTGAGTATGGCATGTAACATACTCAGGAGCTCAGATCCCCTCTTGCGGTTCGTAAAACATCACGAAACTGTAGGAGTGGGAGCAGGATTGTTCAAGGCAGCAAAAAGAGCCGCAGATGAACTCGGTCTCGCATTTGACATCAGGCGAGGAGGCCGGCGAGGTGCTGATGTTGAGTCAGTCACCGAACTTCAGCCAAATCGCCTGAAAGCCCGAATTAGAGCTGCCGAACAGGAAAATCTGTTTCGGCAGCACGTCGATAAACCCCAGCATGGTGTCTTCTATAAGAACATAGAAACACTGGGTTTATCGACCAGGCTGACCTTCGCCTTTCTAAGGTCAGCAGGGCTTAAGTCGGAGACCGAGGGATTCATTATGGCCTGCCAAGATGGTGTTATCAACACCTTGGTCTACCGTAGCCGCGTGTGGCGTGTAGAGGTTCCTGATATCAACTGCATGACCTGCCATCAGGCGCCGGAATCGCTCATGCACTTACTTTCTGCATGTCCCATATATGCGATTTCGGCCTACATCCACCGACATAACGCGGCTTTACGAGTGCTATACTACCATCTAAGGCACTCGTACGGGGTAGACCAGACACCAGTGCTGCCTTACGTCCCCGGAGATATTGAGTCCGTTGTCGAGAACGAGAAATGCCGGATTTACTGGAACTACTCGTTCCCGACTGTCAGGCTAATCCAAGCCAATAAGCCTGACATAGTCCTCCTCGACCATCAACTCAAGGTGATGTATGTTATCGAGTTCTCGGCACCTGCTGAGAAAAACATCACCTTGAAGGAGGAGGAGAAACGGACCAAATATCGCGATCTCCGGTACGAGCTCCAAGTGCTGTACCCAGGCTACTCAGTCAAAATGGTCGTCCTTATTATCGGTGTACTCGGGGGATAAAGCCTACGCTGCTCTCGGAACTGAAGAGCATACCGGCCTGCCAAAACCAGCCGAGTGGCTGGCAGGTCAAATGCAGAAGGCGGTCATTCTGGGTTCTCTCCGTCTGCTTAGGGCACACGATTCTGGTATCTACAGTCACTAACCCTGCGGGATGCGGGGAGTGGCTGTAGTTGATGCGCCGGCGCGACTCCCGTGAGGCGTCGGAGGCCACGGGAGGACTGACCGGCATCGGGAAACCGGAAAAAAAAAAAAAAAAAAAACCGAGTAGCCTGTACCCAGGCTACTCGGTAAAAATGGTCGTCCTTATTATCGGTGTACTCGGAGGGATAAAGCCTACGCTGCTCTCGGAACTGAAGATCATACCGGCCTGCCAAAAACCAGCCGAGTGGCTGGCAGGTCAAATGCAGAAGGCGGTCATTCTGGGTTCTCTCCGTCTGCTTAGGGCACACGATTCTGGTATCTACAGTCACTAACCCTGCGAGATGTGGGGAGTGGCTGTAGTTGATGCGCCGGCGCGACTCCCGTGAGGCGTCGGAGGCCACGGGAGGACTGACCGGCATCTGATATTCCGAAAAAAAAAAAAAATAAAATAAAAAGGGGTGACGAGGAATTATAGGCCGATCACTTGCCTTAACTCCTGCTACACGTATCTTGTATGCTAGGACGCTGAGGTCTGTTGATCCGGTCTTCCAGCAGATACACGAACAGCGTGGTGCCAAGAAGGGCATGGCAGGTTGCAAGGACAGCCTGCTGATAGACCGCTGTATTACACAGGATTCTGTGCAATACAAGCGGAATCTATCGATGGCCTGGATTGATTACTGCAAGGCATTTGATACAACATCGCATGAGCTGTTGTTGTACTTGCTCGAATGTCTTGCGGTACCAGCACCACTAGTGAGATGCATAGAACAGCTGCTACCGCTCTGGAAGACCCGCTTCACCATAACATCAGGTGCACAGCGGGTCACGACAGAGCAGGTGGCATTTAGGAGAGGAGTTTTCCAGGGTGACTCCCTGAGTCCTCTCCTCTTCTGCATCTCACTGCTGCCGTTGTCTGTTGGGCTCCGCCAAACCCGCGGATATCAATGTGGGCCACCCAGCGACCGGAGGCATAAGGTCACCCATCTATTTTATATGGATGGCCTTAAACTTTATGCCTCCGGAGAGCGCGAACTACAAAACGCTCTTAGGATGGTCGAAGAATATACGCGGGCAATTGGTATGGAGTTCGGGTTGGATAAATGTGCAGGCGTCCACCTCAAGAGAGGACGATGCGGGGAATTTCCTGAAGATGCGCAGCTCGCAGACGGAAGCATCCTAAGACATCTGGATGCCGGAGAGACCTATACATATCTGGGTGTGCAACAAAGGCACATCCATGATGTATCACAAATAAAAGATTCTCTCCGCGGCAAGTACAGACACCGCCTCCGAAAGATTTGGTCTTCCGAACTTTCGGGGAAGAACAAGGTGTCTGCAACCAATATGCTTGCCGTTCCGGTTCTGCTCTACTCCTTCGGAGTAGTAAAGTGGACAGTAGAGGAGCTGCGCCAATTAGATAGGGATACCCGCAAGATGATGAATATTCACAGAAGTATTCATCCTAGATCGTCCGTTCCTCGTGTGTACCTCCCACGTCAACGGGGGGGGCCGAGGACTCTTGAGCCTGGAGTGTACGCATGGCAGAGTAGTACTGAGTATGGCATGTAACATACTCAGGAGCTCAGATCCCCTCTTGCGGTTCGTAAAACATCACGAAACTGTAGGAGTGGGAGCAGGATTGTTCAAGGCAGCAAAAAGAGCCGCAGATGAACTCGGTCTCGCATTTGACATCAGGCGAGGAGGCCGGCGAGGTGCTGATGTTGAGTCAGTCACCGAACTTCAGCCAAATCGTCTGAAAGCCCGAATTAGAGCTGCCGAACAGGAGAAACTGTTTCGGCAGCACGTCGATAAACCCCAGCATGGTGTCTTCTATAAGAACATAGAAACACTGGGTTTATCGACAAGGCTGACCTTCGCCTTTCTAAGGTCAGCAGGGCTTAAGTCGGAGACCGAGGGATTCATTATGGCCTGTCAAGATGGTGTTATCAACACCTTGGTCTACCGTAGCCGCGTGTGGCGTGTAGAGGTTCCTGATATCAACTGCAGGACCTGCCATCAGGCGCCGGAATCGCTCATGCACTTACTATCTGCATGCCCTATATATGCGATTTCGGCCTACATCCACCAGCATAACGCGGCGTTACGAGTGCTATACTACCATCTAAGGCACTCGTACGGAGTAGACCAGACACCAGCGCTGCCTTACGTCCCCGGAGATATTGAGTCCGTTGTCGAGAACGAGAAATGCCGGATTTACTGGAACTACTCGTTCCCGACTGTCAGGCTAATCCAAGCCAACAAGCCTGACATAGTCCTCCTCGACCATCAACTCAAGGTGATGTATGTCATCGAGTTCTCGGCACCTGCGGAGAAAAACATCACCTTGAAGGAGGAGGAGAAACGGACCAAATATCGGTGTACTCGGAGGGATAAAGCCTACGCTGCTCTCGGAACTGAAGATCATACCAGCCGAGTGGCTGGCAGGTCAAATGCAGAAGGCGGTCAATCTGGGTTCTCTCCGTCTGCTTAGGGCACATGATTCTGGTATCTACAGTCACTAACCCTGCGGGATGTGGCGAGTGGCTGTAGTTGATGCGCCGGCGCGACTCCCGTGAGGCGTCGGAGGCCACGGGAGGCCTGACCGGCATCGGGAAACCGAAAAAAAAAAAAAATAATAATAATGTTTATTTACCACTACTCACAATACTCGTATAGTTTACAATGAGTATACAATGCAATTTTACAATAATACATGCAAATAAACAAAAAAAATCTACAAAAAACCATAGGTTGTGCGTAGATAAAGATTTTCCGTTCTTTCAATATACTAGACAAATTTACATTTTATATTTTAGAGGCAATTAATTATAAATTCAAAACAATAGTTTTTGGGGTAAAATAAAATAGATTGGAAAAAAATTAAAAAAAAAATTAAATAAAAATAAAAAAATTAATAATTTCTTGGACTTATAAGTTTGTGTATAGTTATTCTATCTATATTTAATACAAAAGTTTTGATTTTCTTTTCAAATAATCCCAGAGATTTTATATCATTGATTTGATTTTTTTTGTTCAGGTAAAAAATTGTATACTCTGGAACAATGATAGGTATGGCTTCGTTGTCCTATTGTTTTTTCCGACTTTATTGTTTTAACTTGCAGATTTGTTTTATTTCGTGTAGAGTAGTAATGATCAATATTTTGTAAGTTAGTTTTGTTTTTTGTAGATGTGAGTAACAACATTACAGAAATATAGTTGCCTAATATCTAAAATTTTTGATTCTGTAAATAGGAGATCTGAAGGGTAAGTATTTATTTTCCTTATTATACATTATTTTTAAAAAAAAATTTGTAATACATATAATTTTTTCAGGTAACTAGTAGTGATTCCTCCCATCCTAATATTGCATATTTTAAGCTAGACTATATTAAGGCAAAATATATCATTCTCATATGACGTGTATCAAATATTTTATTGGAATACTTAAAGTTATATAAAATACTTCTTAAAGTTCTAGAAACATTAACAACATGTACATCCCATCTTAAATGTTTATCTAGCGTGACTCCTAAATATTTTATATGATCTGTTGACTTAATTTCTATAGACTCAGATATATTTTTTATTGTTAATGACTGAAATTTAGGTAAGCTATTTTTGTAACATGCAAATGGTACGTACTTTGTTTTTCATAATTTGTTGTTAAAATGTTACGATTAAACCAATCTATTAATAATTTCATGTCATTTTCAACTTTAGTTTTTAGTTTCGACCAAGTTTGGTCCTTATAATAAATTAACGTGTCATCTGCAAAGCTTATGATCATCCCGGAAGTTTTAATGGTAAGTAAATTGTTTAGATATATTGTGAATAGCATAGGTCCAAGGACTGTTCCCTGTGGTACCCCATATTCTACTACTTTTTCCAAGCTTGTTTTGGTACGAATTCTTACATATTGTTACGCCACTGGACAGTGTAGACTGGTTAGATGAGACTGGAATTATATGCGAACGGCCGGGAATATTCTGGAATACTCTAGACCATATGAACGGATGTATAAATAAGACGCATAGTGGGCCGAGAATCAATCTTAAGCTGAACGTGAACGAGTAAAGAAGAAATAAGAAAGAGACTTATAAATGTTCAAGTGTGATTATAGTTAAGACAGTAATTAATCTATTGTTGTTAATTGTTAATTAGTAAATAAAGTAGTGAATAAGTGTTACCTGGACTGTCAATCAACGAATCTACGAGTAGAGGTGTTTGTGTGGATAGCAAACACGTAACAATTTGGTGTCGGAAGTGGATTGGAAGAAAAATTTCTGGAATATTCGAAAAGGTTCTTCTCAGAAATTAGTGGTAACACGGAGAATTAAGCTACTGGGCAGTATTTGGAGGACTGCTTCTAGACTGAATAGTGACTTTAAAGTGGATTTTCGAGAAGTTTCTAGAACATTCGATTTAGAAATTGCTGCAAATACGCGAGTGCCGCTAGTAATAACGTGTTGTAGACTGAGAAAAAAACTATTAGCGCAATTTCGGTAAAATTCTAGAACATTCTATTTGGGAACTACAGGAGATACGTAAATTGTGTCGACAGGAACGTGTTGTAGACTTAAAAACAAGGCTATAAGTGACTTTTAGTGACAATTCTAGAACATTCGATTTGGAAACCACAGAAGATACGTAAGCTGTGTTAACAGAAACGTGTTATAGACTCAAAACAAGACTTATTAGTGATATTTCGTGAAAGTTCTCGAACATTCCATTGCATAATTAGTGGAGATAAGTGAATTTTGTCAACATAAAAGAAGTATAGACTCTAAAGACTTTCTAGTGCTGTTTCGAGATTTTTCTGGAACATTCCATTATTAAAATAGACGTTATATCAACATTTTACGGATTTTATAGTGTAATAAACTTTATTTTGAACTGATTTACGTGTCGTGAGTTAATGCCAACAACAAAAAGCATGGCGGAGAAACAAACACAAGATTTACTTGCAGCATTGGTGCAACAAATGGAAGAACAGAAAAGAGAACGCCAGAAAGAATTAAGAAAGATTATAGAAGATCAAGAAAGAAGACGGCAGGAAGACAAAGAAGAACAAGAGAGAACACGACAGGAAGAAAAAGAAGAACAAGAGAGAAGACGACAGGAAGAAAAAGAACAACAAGAGAGAATACGACAAGAAGAGAAAGATGAACAGAGGAAAATTATGGAAGCTCAAGAAAGAAGACGACAAGAAGAAAGAGAAGACCAAGAGAGAAGACGACAGGAAGAAAAAGAAGACTTAAAGAAAATGATGGAGGGCCTGGAAATAAGGCGACTCGAGGAAAGAGAAGACTTCAAAGGAAGCCTAGATGGACAGCAGGCAGCCATTTTCTCCCTCACTGAAAAATTTAAAGGAGATGTTATCGAAAAATTCACTGAAGTCGCAGGGAAAGTCGAAGGACAAGTTAATGAAGTTAAAGGAGAGGTCAGTGAAGTTAAACTAAAAGTCGGTCAAGTTGAGGGAAAAGTCAGTATTGTTGAAGGAGAAGTTGCCTGGCTCAAGCAACAATTAAGGGAGAGAAGTGACCAATTTATACTGTCGTCCGGTGCTAGGTTACAACCACCTTCCTTCGACGGTCAAAGTTCATGGTCAACTTATAAGAGACAATTTGAGGCAGCTGCACGTTCAAATAACTAGAACGATGAAGAAAAAGCAACAGCATTGGTATTAGCACTAAAGGGCCAATCATTGGACCTACTCCAAACAATTCCTGCCGCACAGCAACAAAACTTTAGCATTTTGGAGGCAGCGTTAGAACTAAGATATGGCGACCAACATCTCGCCCAAGTATATCAGGCTCAGCTCAAATCACGTAGACAACGAGGTGGAGAAAGCCTCCAGGAGTTGGAGGCTGCGGTAGAAAGATTAGCCCATCTAGCCTATTCTGATGCACCAATGGAATTTCAACAACAGTTAGCAGTTGGTACATTTATTGATGGAGTAAGGGACCAGGAAGTTAGGCGAATTCTTAAGTTGGCCAGGCATAAGCTTAGTAGTGAGGCTTTAGTACATGCACTGGAGATTGAGGCTGCCTATAAGGATACCACACAATCAAATCAGAGAGTACGAGCTGTGAGTGTGGAGGAAGACAAGCCAGACAGCACAACACAAAACCTGATATCTGATCTACACAAGATGATGACCCAACTACTGACAAAATCGAACTCCCAGCAAAGACAAGACCAACATCAAAGTAGTGGGAGGCCGAATGGAGGCATCCGTCGTTATAAGTGTGGCAAATTGGGCCATATTAAGATGAACTGTCATGAGCTCAACAATCAAAATCCGAGACAAAACCAACAGCAAAGTAGTGGGAGACAGAGTAGAGGAGGCATGCGCTGTTATAAGTGTGGCAGAGTGGGCCATATTCAGAGTAACTGTCGTCAGCGCAGCCCTGAGGGGGTCGCAGTAATGGAGAAGCCGCAGGAAAACTGGCGAGCTGGTACTTCGCGGAATGTGGCACATGGACTTTCCAAAAGACCGTGTCAGGAAAACTGCAAGCTTTGCCACCGTGAGGAAAAACAGCGCAAGGCACAAATAATGAAATCCGTTAAGATTGATGTTCCGGATTATTGGATAAAAGAGTCGTTAAGGGAAGCGCAGTTAAACGATAAGGAAACTGGTCCTGTTCTGAAATGGAATGAAAGAGGAAGCCGGCCCGATTGAAAGGACATTTCAAATAAATCAGTGGGGCTGAAGGCTCTATGGGAACAATGGGACTCCCTTATAGTAGAGGATGGACTGCTAAAGAGAGCGTGGGAAAGTCCAGATGGGAGGAAAGTTACTTTGAAATTGTTAATCCCGAGGTGTCATGTAGCAAATGTACTTCAGCAAGTGCATAATGGAACGTCTGGCGGACATTTTAGCATCAACAAAACCTTGAATAAAGTTAGAGAACGTTTCTACTGGGTAAACAGTCGTCAAGATGTGGAGGCTTGGTGCCGCCAATGTGAAGTTTACGCGGCAAGAATGGGGCCACAAATAAGAAATAATCAATATAACGCTAGGGATCCTTTTGAGCGAATTGCCATAGCAAGTGACCGTATGAAGGCTCGTTATGACCTTAAGGCTAATTCAGGAGGGTACCAGGTGGGAGAGTTGGTTTGGCTATATAACCCACAACGAAAGAAAGGCAGGTCCCCGAAACTTTACCACCCTTGGGAAGGACCTTACACTGTCGTCACCAGATTAAACGACGTTGTATATAGAATTCAGCAAAATCCAAAATCTAAGATGAAGGTGGTGCATATAGAGAGACTAGCCAAGTATGCAGGGAATAATGAATTGCCTGATCGGGACGTTCAGGCTTAAGGAGGGGGCAATGTTACGCCACTGGACAGTGTAGACTGGTTAAATGAAACTGGAATTGTATGCGAATGGCCGGAAATATTCTGGAATACTCTAAACCGTGTGAACGGATGTATAAATAAGACGCATGGTGGGCCGAGAATCAATCTTAAGTTGAACGTGAACGAGTAAAGAAGAAATAAGAAAGAGACTTATAAGTGTTCAAGTGTGATTATAGTTAAGACAGTAATTAATCTATTGTTGTTAATTGTTAATTAGTAAATAAAGTAGTGAATAAGTGTTACCTGGACTTTCAATCAACGAATCTACGAGTAGAGGTGTTTGTGTGGGTAGCAAACACGTAACAATATTGTTTTCTCTGAGTTAGGTAGCTTGAAATTAATTTGTGAGCATTTCTCCTTATTCCGATATCTTGCAAGGCCTCTAGCAACTGCATGTGACTAACAGTGTCAAAGGCCTTAGCAAGATCCAGGAATATACATAACGAAGGATTTCTGTCATCCATATTTTTATAAATTTCAGATGTTAAGCATGAAATTGCATCTTGCGTTGATTTGCCCTCTCTGAATCCGAATTGCTTATCTGATATTAGTTTGTATTTATATATGAATTTTTCTATTCTTACTTTTATAATTTTTTCAAATACTTTTGTTAAGCTCGTGATCAAAGATATAGGTCTATAATTAGATGGAATATTTTTATCTCCTTTCTTGAAAATAGGTTTTATCACGGCTGATTTAAATTCATGGGGGCAAATTCCTGTGTCAATTATTGTATTTATAAGAAATGTTAATGGCGATGCAATTTCTTCACATATTTCTTGTAAAGTTTCTGTTTTTATTCCGTCTATACCAGGTGCTTTTTTAATTTTTAGTGTTTTAATTGTATTGATTATTTCTTTTTTTGTTGGTTGGCGCTAGATATATGGAATACTGGGATATCTCTCTTGCTGGAGGGGTGCTTTGGGGCTTGTGAATTTTTTCGGCAAGTTCTTTTCCGATCATAATAATTATTGAAAGTATTAGCAATTATCAAATCATCCGTTGTTAGATCATTTGTTTCGGTCATAATTTGCTGTACTTCACTATCTTTAATAAGTACGTTAATATTTTTTACTGTTTTCCACAAATGCTTTGCACTGTTTACGTTTTTATTTATTTCTTGTTTATAGTAATTTATTTTGGTCAATTTTATTAAGTAATTTACGTAATTTCTATATGTAATGAATTCTTCTTTAATCGCATCATTTGTGGGATTTTCTTTGTATAATTTGTGCATTTAATTTTTTTTTTTGTTAATTGACGTTACCAAACCATTTGTAATTCACTCCTTTCGTTTTACATTTTTTCTTTTTAGTTTAATATATTTTGTATTTTTGTTAATTTATTCGCGCAGTATATTTACAAAAAAATGTGATTGCTTCATCTATATCTGGTATATTATATAAATTGTTCCAATTATAGTTATGTAGATCGACCTTCAATTGTGGATAATTTATATTTTTGATGCTTTTATTTTCTACCCTTAAATTTTTTTCTACAACTTCAGGCAAATTAATTATTGTAGAGTAGTGATCTGTTATATATGATTTTAGGATGATTGGTAGACTATCATTTAGGTTCTTAAGTTTACTGTTGATGAAAATATGGTCTATACAACTTGCAGATTCACCACTAACTCTGGTGGGTTTGTTTATAGCGGATGTAAAATTATACTCAGCTAGTAGATTAAGGTAATCGGAAACTATATCATTCTCTAATTGTAGATTTAAGTTAACGTCTCCCACTATTATGTGATAGTCTAATACTAAATTTTTAGTTTGTTGCAGGTATAACCTTAGCTGAGTCAAAAAAATTTCAGCTTGATTAGAAGGGGGTCTATAAATGGCGGTAAGTAATAAAGTTTTTTTTATTCTTTAATGTAAGTTTAGTTTTTATTATTTTGCATTCGTCAATAAATATAATTTTAGAAGAGTAACTATTAGGTTTTTTTTATATACATTACCACTCCATCACTTTTATTTATAGAACCCTCACTGTATACCAAATCATAGCCATTTACGGTAAAAAATTCAATATTATAAATATTCCAAGTTTCAGACAGAATGATTACAATCGAATTCGGCAGTTATTTGGCTTAAATAAATGCAGAATTCATTAAAATTTTGCGAAATACTTCTAATGTTTTGATGATATATTTTGAAATCTGACATTTTCATTTGTCCCGTAGTGATTAATTTATTAAACTCTGTAATATTGTCAACCTCGAGTGTATTTAGAGGTACAAAATTAATATCTCTTATATATTGATCCATATTACTATCCTTTATTATTTCAAAAGGAAATCATATGTTACTTTGAAAATAGAAAAATGAGTAGCTCTGCACAAAAAAACATAAAAAACAAAAAACAAAAAATAAAAAATATTGATACAAAATACCCTTATATAATAATGTTACGCCACTGGACTGTGTAGACTGGTTAGATGAGACTGGAATTGTACGCTAACGGCCGGGAATATTCTGGACTCCTCTAGATCGTGTGAATGGATGTATAAATAAGACACACGGTGTGCCGAGTCTTAGTCTGAAGTCGAACGTGAACGAGTAAAGAAGAAATACGAAAGAGACTTATAAGTGTTCAGTTGTGATTATAATTAGGAAAGTGATTAATCTATTGTTAATTGTTAATTAGTAAATAAAGTAGTGATTAAGTGTTACCTGGACTTTCAATCAACGAATCTACGAGTGTAGGTGTTTGTGTGGATAGCAAACACGTAACAATAATAATAATTTACAAAATAGATTATAGAATTTAATATAATTTTTTATTATTGCCTAATTTTTTTTTGATGTTTGCCGCGTTTGTCTTGATTTGTCTAATCGTAATGTTTTTGGTACAGCTGTTTCGTTCTCGCCTGACCCCTTTTCTTTATTTTTTTTAATATCCTTATTTGACACTCCTTTGTTTTCTCCCAGATGAATCTCCTCCTCTTATTCCTCGTTTTTATTAAAATTTATATTTGGATTTTTAATTAAGTAATCGTATGTATAGGCAGATTTGTTTACAAGCAGTTTATTTTTTTTTATAGCAACTTTATTACCTCTTGATTTTGCAATATTTAAATACTGGCGCAATGTTTAATGAATTTCTTGATCTTCGGTGCTTAGATCATGCATAATAGATATGTTTTTAATGTTTTTTCTTTCAGTTTATAAGCATTCTTAAATATCTCTAGTTTTTTCAAATATGACGTAAGTTCAATTTTTACTGCCTTAACTCCACCTTTGTTTTGGTTATTGCCTATTTGGTATACATTATTAATATCTCGTATATCCAAATCTATGTCAAGTGCAGTTTTTAGATAATTAATGTTATCTAATTGATTTTGTACTTCTGGTAATCCATATACGATTAAATTATTTTTTCTTGATTTATTATCCAATACAAGTATTTTTTCTGTTAACTCTTTATTTTATTTTCCAAGGTTACTTAATTTCTTTGGCACTTCTTGAAGTTCGCTCTTTATTTGTTTCAGCGAATTATGAATCGTGTCAGCTTTTTGGTTCAGCGTCTGAAGTTTATCAAAAAGATTAGCTAGAGTTATATTTTGACCGGACATTTCCCTACTTGCTTATATCGAGAATATTATTAGTTCCCTATACGTGGCTATATACTATCCCTTCACGCTTGTTCAGTACTGATTTTTAATTATTTAGATGTCAGCTATACACATTGAGTTCACGCACATGAAGTTAGGAATTAGATACAAAAAATGTCGTTACTTACAGTTCAGGAATTTGTCCAATGGTTATTTATTTATTTATTTATTATGCTTTATCAACACTGTTTACTAATGTTCAACTTTACAAAAATAAAAATATTGATTATGTCAATTTAAGCTACATAATTTAGTAATTTGTTTTACTTATATCTGAGTTTATACTGATTAATTCGCAATCTCTATCAGAGCACAAGAAAGAACGTGTGTCTATTTAGGATGAATATTTGTGACTGATACACACATAGTTTATTTATAGTTAAAATTAGTACAAATATCAGATAAACTAATAAATACAAATACAGGGTGTCTCACCAGGAACTGCATCGATCGATATAGGGAAAAATACGCACCAGAATATTTTGAAAATTTAGGGAATTACTATCGGCAATGTGGTCAATCCAACTAAAATAATTACAAGCATCTGGTTATACCGGAAGTCGATACCAACTTGCTTATTATAAATGGAATACCCTATATATTTTAGGGTTTTTGAAAAGAGCATACAATTCTGAGGCAAAAACATGCCTATGCCTAAACCCAGCCGTCTCAGAGATATTCAACATTTTAAAAAAATTTTGACAGGTGTAATGGTTTGCAATAACCTTTATAACTTTCTTCGTGTAAAAGATATTCATTTGCTTTTTGGCATGCGGAAAGATGAGCTACGCTATACATTTTAAAGAAATTCAATAGTAGTATACCAAGTGTTCCATTCTTAACGTTTTGACTTTTGTAAACTTCACACCGCGAAAACATGCTTAAGTCAAATGGAACACCCTGTATTTTTTTACATCAAGTTATGTAAAATGAAATTCTTTTTTTTTATATAAGCATTGTGGGGGTTTAAGTTACAACGTTTTTTGAAATATTTGCGATTTTCTTAGAAATTGAAGAATTTTTACGCTCAACTACTACGAAAAATCGACTAAACGGCTTGAACATTTTAGCAATTGAACATGAAATTGCTGATTATATAAACTTAAAAGAGGTAATAAAAAATTTGCTGAATTAAAAGTGAGAAAAAATATTCTTCTGATTATAACTCAACAATGTACCTATTACTGTGGTTATGTATCTACCTTTTGTTTTCTATTTAGGTTTTAGGTATAAGTGAGAAAAAAATCTAAATCGTAATAGCGGTAAAATTGCACCCTGTATGTTTAAAACTAAGTAAATATTTTTAAAATATAACAACTAGGTACCTATAGGTACGGCAACTCTATTTTATTTTAATTTATACTGTTGTGTGCCAAATGTTAAGTTTTAATACTTGTTTCTTTTTAAATATACGTTTTTATTGCAAATTAAAACCATCTTTTGTAACGATAATTTTAACAAATTATGGTTACGACCTTGCTATCCTACTGTTTTAATCGAAATGTCCTGATTTGGTTCATGCGCGAATCAATCACTTGACGAGTGCACGAGCAAAACGGAGAGTCTTTGGATGTTCTTCAATTAGGGACGTGAGCGTAGCATTTCATTATCTTTAAATTATTAATTTAAAGTATTTAATAATTAGTATCTACAATTTCATTTTAACAAATTAGAGCATGTAGGGTATTCCTATGTTCTTGACAAAGTAATTATTTCCTTATGTAGGTTTTAATATCGATTTTTATCGAGCTATATTAGTTTAGTGTAAAGCTCGTTGGCTAATCGCCATATTTGCGCGTCCTTTACATTCAACTAAATTCTTGAGTTTGGATCAACTTACTAGCTCTATAGATGAAATTTATATCGTTTATCGTATCTTATTAATAGTTATCGTACCGTGTAAATTAGCATTATTGTTGCTAATTTGCTACCCTCACTTACCTCTTGGACTCGAGTCCTTTTTTCTTCCTGCTGAAGAACACGCAAAGCCTCGTGGTGACTGAAAAGTCTGTCTATTTTGATGTCAATTAATTACATTTTTCTTTATTATTATAAAGCTACATTTTTGAATTTACGGATTCATAAGGGCTGTTGCCTAGATTTTTAGCTAGTATTAACGATTAACTTGATTTCTTAAAGTTTATTAGACTACCGATATTTACCGTAAATAACGTTTACAACTTGAAGTAACACACACCACTTATCTTTTATGTGGAAATAATTGAATTTATTTCTGTGAAAATTCATATAATTTATTTAAATAATAAATTATTCACTATCTTTCTTTATCTGAAAATTAATATAATTTATTTATCTAAAAGGTAAAGAAGTATCTTTCTGCTTTCCTGTTATACTGTTACACGGTGTGACACTGAAATAAATCATTATATTTCAGTTGCAGAACTCATATTTATTTTTTCCTCTCTTATATTTGTTTAACCACATTTATTAGATTGTGTTTCAAAAATTTATTTTCGGGTATTTTTTCCTTTGGATGAAGTATATTTATGTTTGGTAAACCTTATAATTTATTTCAATTTGCATAATTATTATCATAAGTAATTAATATCATAATTCTTAAGAGTTATCTTATAGTTTTTTTATTTTTTACCTTAAATTCGTTATTAAATTGAATTAATTAAACTATAAATTATTACTTACAAGTTGAGTAATTTTTTGATTAAGTAATTATGTTTTTACTATTTTTTTCTCTTAACTATTTTTCTTATCAAGAAAAATAGTATAACTTTTGTATAATTCAAACCTTTTGATTAAGTTGTTATTATCTGTCGGTAATTTTCTCATCTAGAAAATTAACCGAGTAGTAATTTTTTTAACTAAGTAATTCTATTAATTGATTTCAGTTACTGTTTATACACAGTAGTTATTTTTTCTTTTGCCGTATTGTATTTTTTGTTCAACCATAGCTTCACCTATACATATTTTCTGTATTATAAATTTTTCTTTTATGCTCGAGACCGAGAAGAAGGTTCAACTATAAATCCCACAGGACAGGGTAATTTTTTTGTTGGTTGAAATAACCATTTAGCAGTAGCCGTTGTTTCCCTAGGAGTTTGCAGTCTATATACCCTCACCAGGAAACTGTCCTCCGGGCTATAGTTCGTGAAGGAACAAGACGATCAATCTGGAGAGATTCTATTAACCTAGTTTTGAACAAGGTACTGTCTGTCTGTCTGTCTGTTTATAAAATCGATAACCTGCCAGGTCTTATCTTCCATCGTACCAACCAAAATATTAAATTTTGTAAATGTTGGGGTAGTTGCGGGAAGGAAAAATACAATCTAATTAGTAATTTTTTTTTTTGTTCTGCTTCACCGTTTTTGCTTTTCCTATTTTTGTTCAATATAATTTTTTGCCCTTCAGGCAAATGTTGAAACAATTTATATTTTTTTTTGTTGTAAATTTTTTTTTTTTTCAATTTAATTTGTAAATATACCTTACTGGTATAACTTAAATTTTTGTAATATATTTGTTTTTATTAAAATTCTGTTTTTTTATTTTTCTAAGAGGGACGGGTCTGTTCTCACATTTTCAAGTTTGTTGGATTGATATCGGTAACTATTGTTATTAATATTTTTATTGATAACATGGCGCCCAATTTTTATTATCTTGTCTTTTAATTAACTTAAGACCGAATAAAAAATTAGTTACTGGAATCATCCAGCATTCTATAAGTGATATTTTATCAGGTTAAACCACAGTAATCACTATTTATCGTTGTTGATAAATAAGGCTAAAGGCATCTTTGAAAATATTTATCAACATTTAACAACTGTCCTGACCTACGAACCCACCGAATTTACTGAGCAGCCGACAGGCAACATAAAAACTTAACCAATTGGACCACTCTTTGTTTATGAGAGGCCTAATAAAACATGTAATTATAAATTACATATTAGGGTGGTTACACTTTTATTAAGAAAAAATAACTTTAAAAGGGGCGGCAATTTCTTTTTTGTCTGGGGCGGCGTAAACGCCAGAGCGGCCCTTGCCGGGAATCGCTTTCTCATAATTTTAAAACTATATTTGTAAAAAGAAATCTTTAAAAATGGTCATGGATTAATATTTTACTATAAATCCAATAATAATTTATTCTATAAATTATTTAAACAAAAATAGAAGCATACTCTTGTGAGGTACCTCGCTGCTCTACACAAGAGCGGAAGTGTCACTTTGACGCCCAACACTACGGCGGTGCTCACGGTACGGATATTTCGGGCGCCAGTTTCTGTTTAGAGTGCAGAAACACCACTTTACTCTATCGGCGAGACGATAGAGGCCGGGCAACTACAGTGAAGATACGGCTAAGTCAGGGGTCGGGAAAAAGGTAACTTACACACTACAGTTAATGAACAGACTCTCATTCAACATATTTACATTTATTCTACACACTAATTATTATTTACACTTTATATACACCTTAGTAACTACAACTTATACTACAACGGTCTTAACTACGGGCGAGCGGGGCAGTAAGCGGGCGGTCAAGCGGTGCGATACGGTAAGCCGGTGAATGAAGCGGTGAAACGGTAGACAGCGATAAATTAATCGGTCATAAGCAAACGGCGGACGGATACCAGGAGGGGAAGCAAGCGCCAATACAAGCAAACTATGCCTATCTATAGCGGTTATTTACTATCGCTTGGCTGATGGCTGGTTCCGGACTTATAATATGCCAAAGCTAGTACCTCCAAGGCGCCCTGCCGAATATGACGTGCTCAGGCGGCCTGGAGGGCACGCGGTATAACGCGGTTACGGTTGGGGGGGAAAGGAGTGACAAGCCTAACAGTGGCAAATTTAAGACGACGACGGTAAGGTCAAACTCCACGCTACCCTGCAGAATTTTTACGTGCTCAGGTAGCCTGGGGGACCCGCGGGTACGGACGATACCTCCAAGTCACCCTGCAGAATTTTTACGTGCTCAGGTGGCCTGGAGAACACGCGGTGTAACGCGGTTCTAATTTCAACCTTCGGCCGCTCTCCCGTTCTAAGGAAGGATATGAGGCGGATACGTCTTAGCGCTCGCGGTTCACAAACTCTAAATAAAGCCCGGAAAGTACTCAGCAGCTAAGTAATACCGATTATTTACCAAACCTTTATCAAACCTTGCTAGCTACTTCCGGGTCCTGGGCTGCTTCCTCTCTGGAGCGGTCGGTGTCGGCACGTCTGGTCGGTACGGGCGGCAGCAACGGACTCGCTTGGATGCTCTGAAAAATCCTCAAGCTAGTAAACTCTGCCAAAAAGCAGAAGTAGGATGAGACGCGGTAGTCATGCGCGGAATATAGCAATACGTCACCCGAATTCAATTTGAAACAAACCTATAGCTTTATACTCACAACCAGATTACTTACTTTGCTGGTCGGCGTGGTTCTTCAGTCAGCAGCTAAACGGTAACTGACTTGTTCGAAAAATCCTCAAGCTACTAAACATGCGCGGAATATTGCAACTACGTCACCTTTTACCGACTTAGAAAAATTCGCAATTACATTTGTATACCTATGTACCTCTATACTCACAAGTTTACTTACTGTCCAAGTCGGCGTGGTGCTTCGGGTGGCGGTCAGACGGAGACTAACTTGATTGTAAAATCCTCGTGCTACTAAACAGTAGGACGGGACGCGGTAGTCATGCGCGGTTTATTACAGCTACGTCACCCGTTTGAAATTTAAATACCTATAAATCCTTATACTCACGAGTTTACTTACGGTCCTAGTCGGCGTGGTGCTTCGGTTGGCGGTCAGACGGGGACTAACTTGTCTGCAAAATCCTCATGCTACACTGCCAAAAGCAGAAGTAGGACGAGATGCGGTAGTCATGCGCGGTATATTACAACTACGTCACCTGTTTACTGACTTAGAATAATTCCGCATTAAGTTTAAAATACCTACGTCTTTATACTCACGAGATTACTTACTATCCAAGTCGGCGTGGTGCTTCGGTTGGCGGTCAGACGGGAACTAATTTGATTGTTTCCAGTCTCGGGCTCCTTCACGGTAGCGCGGGCACAAGGGTGCCGGGGCACAATGCGCGCTTCGCGTTTCGCGATTCACGTACTGCCGGCCACTCGGCCTATGTGGAATGTTCATAAAAACATATCAATACTACCTATCTATAATTAACAATAAACTGTTATTAATGATCAGCTGACAATACCACTTATTAAAAGCGCAGTACTACAATGGTCAAAATATCCCTCGAAACAGACAAATAGCACCCAGTTACCTAACTTAATTCTATAAAATAAAATCACTTCGTTACACTCTTTTCTCATTAACAAATACTCTCAACTCGACTTGGAATTTAAACTAAATTGAATTCAATTTTCAACATCCTACTTGGCGGTTATTTGAGATAATAAAATAACAGTGGCGGCTGGTGAAATTTAGGCTATGTCATATCTCAGTATTGGAGCATGGGACCCAAGCGATACTTAAAGGCGTAACTATCAGGACCAAATGAGGAAGTTTTGCAGAAAAAAAATTGCGCTTGAAATTTGCGAAAAAAAGTTGGAAAAAATTTGTGCCCCCCAGATTATTTTTTAAACGATTTGTAAAATATTTGTGAAACATTTTTTTTTCAGAATCAGGTGGAAAATATAAGTTCACATTTCAAATTTCATCGAAAAATATTGGTTTTCTATAAAGTTACACCGTTTTGAAGTTTGCAAAGTGAAAAATGAATCTAAAATATTCACAAATATTTTACAAATCGTTTAAAAAATAACCTGGGGGGCACAAATTTTTTCCAACTTTTTTTTCGCAAATTTCAAGCGCAATTTTTTTTCTGCAAAACTTCCTCATTTAGTCCTGATAGTTACGCCTTTAAGTATCGCTTGGGTCCCATGCTCCAATACTGAGATATGACATAGCCTAAATTTCACCAGCCGCCACTGTAAAATAACTTAAGATTACCCTGAAAATAAACCGGTTTGAAATAATTATGTTTAGTAAATAATTGTTAGTCCATATACAGGACTTCTAAAGGAAACAACTCTGGTTCAAAACGGGTTTAAATTAAACATTAGTAATAGTTTAATACAGCGTGTACCAAAGTGAAAGATGAACCCAATTTTGCAAGAAAATAATATAGAGACAGCTAACCAACTATTTATTAAAAAACTTATATCATATATAGAAAAAAATACCGTAACTATAACCCATAAAAATAACAAAACACTAAAAATCAAACCATGGATCACATTAGGTATAACAAACTAAATTAGATATAGAGATAACTTAAAAAAATGGCTAACAAAAAATTACTCACCTGAACTCTCTGCAGAATATAAAAGCTACAGAAACATGTTAAATAAATTAATAAACCGCACAAAAAAATGATTATTACAGGAATCAATTAGATGATGCTCACCAAAATTACAAAAAAGTTTGACAAATAATTAATGAAACCTCAAATTTTGGCAAAAAAAAAAACCGAATCAACGATAATAATAAACAACCGTTAACTAATGATAAAGAAAAGGCTGATCGCTTTAATGATTTTTTTATAAATATAGGGTATAATATGGTAGATAAAATAAGTAAAAACTCTCAGTATCCTGAACCTACTAATATTGAACATCATATAGAATCTGGCAGCTTATTTTTGCAACTTGTAACAGAAAATGAAGTTATAATATACATAAATAAATTAAAAAATAATACTGCTCCAGGTTCCAATGGAATATCAGTTCAAACGATAAAACCATCCATAAATATATTACTAAACCTCTGGTATATCTAATAAATCTATGTTTTTTAAATGGACAAATACCTACATTATGGAAGGAAACTATAACCACCCCAATTTACAAGACAGGCGATAAACACATTTTTACAAATTACACTGGTCTGCAACGAAATCCTCCTTTAAAAAATTATGCTATAAGTATGAAGATTTTAATGCTCTGAATCTATTCCCGTTGGCCGATTTTTTCTATCACGTCTAGATTTTTTTATATGATTTTTTTTTTAATTTCATAAATTTTGTTTTTTTTTTTAATTTTTTTTTGTCAACATCAAGAACAGTATACATACATACAAAGTAAGTTTTAGCGAGTTGTAAGAGAAAGAAAGAAAGTATTGACAGTGATTTTTATGGTAGTAGATATGCGCATGCGCAGTATTCGCTGTGACTTTACTTTCTTTCTCTTACAACTCGCTAAAACTTATTTTGTATGTATGTATACTGTTCTTGATGTTGACAAAAAAAAAATTTAAAAAAAAAAAAAATTTATGAAATTTAAAAAAAAATTCATATAAAAAAATCTAGACGTGATAGAAAAATCGGCCCACGGGAATAGATTCAGAGCATTAAAATCTTCATACTTATAGCATAATTTTTTAAAGGAGGATTTCGTTGCAGACCAGTGTTATAGACCAATCTCAGTAATAAATAATATAGCGAAAATTTTTTAACATTCCTTAAAAGCTCGATTATCTAGCTATTTAGAGAAATTTTATATTCTGACTAAGAACCAATTTGGTTTTAGGAATAAAGTCAGCAATGAAGACGCAGTTACACACTTTATTCAAAAAACTGTAAATGCCTTAAATGAAAACAAAAAATGTCTAACGGTATTTCTGGACTTGGCCAAAGCATTTGATACCGTCGATCATACAATATTATTAGAAAAGTTAAAATATATTAACACTAGAGGTGTTGTTCTTAAATTATTCCAGAGTTATCTAACGAATAGACTGCAAAAAGTAAAAATAAACAGCACCATAAGTGAACCACTAACAATTACCAGAGGCGTCCCGCAGGGAACAATATTACGCCCTATCTTGTTATTAATTTATATAAACAAATTGGCACTATTAAAAAATGTAGAAGGACATATTGTTTCCTACGCTGACGATGCGGCAATAATATTTGTGGATAATTCCTGGAATGCAGTGTACAAAAAATCAGAAAACTCTATGAAACACATACAGTCTCAATATTGGCAAATCCAAAATTTATAACGTTTACAACCACCGATACTAATCAACCACAAACATCCTATGTAAAGATTCATAGAAATGATTGTAACGATACAGCTAATTGTAAGTGTGATACATTAGATAAAAGAAAACACGTTAAATACTTAGGAGTGATGATTGATCAGTATCTTCGGTGAAGTGAACACGTAGATTATCTCGTAAAAAGACTCAGAAGATTAACTTACAAATTCTATCAACTAAAGGATACTCTTAATAAAAAAAATCTGTATACTGTGTAGTGTGTACTATGCTTTGGCTGAGTCTACGCTAAGATACTGCATAACAATATGGCTTATACGAGAACAAAATAAAAAGTTTGCAAGTAATTCAAAACACGCTATTAAAAATCTTATTTAGAAAAAGCAACCGATATCCATCAGCACTTCTTTACACAGAATTAAATATGTTTAACGTAAGAAAGCTATATACATACCACACTATGCTATGGGTGCACAAATTACAGCCGGACGTTGTCCAACATGATTATCAATACCAGGAGTCAGACTGAAATGGCAGTTCAGATACCTCTTTATCGAAAATCTCATACCCAGAGGTTTATATTTTACTATGGACCGAAATTATATAACCTGTAACGATAAATGGAATTAGAAGTTTACATATTTTCAAAAAAATGCTTAAATAAATTTATAAATGAGAATTACACCAACATCCAAAACATATTTAAAAATTAACAATATTTTAATTTAACTTACCCAACATCTCTTCATTTCTTCATTCTCTCACTAATACGTAGATATATGTATGTACGTACATGATCGATAAATATGTACACCTAAGCCTGCTTGCTACCTGTTCCTCCTCCTCATTTGTTTCACACACAACATTGAATATCTTATATTGTATCAATTTTCAATTGCATTAAATATTGTTTGTAATGGCGGTTCGTGGGTCAAGAGATAGGGAAGTCAATTAGAAAAGTTTACTGTAGTACCTACCTTTTAAAGTGATTTAAATTCCAGGTCGATCCTCGGGTCCTTTTGAGATGCAAAGTGGTCAATTACTTTTTCATTAGTCTTTTATCTTCTTTATCAATGTCCTTTCTATGGTAACCATAGCTAAAGAAGATAACCTTTCCTGACCCATGGTATTTCTTAAAAATGTCTTTATTCTTTTTTAAGGTGGAAAAACAACGTTCACTTTCGATGGTAGTCATAGGGAGAGTACACAAGATTTTTAACAGTTTGACACTTTCAGAAAAAGTATTGCACAAATTATTGTTAATAAAAAGCTGTAACAAACAACTGCACCTTCACTGTTGGAAAAATCTTCTCGGCTATATAATACTTCTAATTCAGTTTTAAGTTTCAAATGATTTATGACTGGATACTTCGTTTTAACTAATTTAAACATATCTTGAGGAAAGCTTTTTTTATAATCTTTAAATCGATCTGCGTGAAATAACTGAGACACTGGTAAATAATTACCGAAGCCAAACCTGTTTTTGATCTCAGATGTAATTATATCACAAACTTCTAATGAAATTCTCCTTTTTGATTCTTCCGTTTTACATCTCTGGGCAGACTGCATGGATGTCTCCTCCAAATAGTTATTCAAAATTTTATTTCTGATGTCTTCAATTTTACTATTAAAAACGCCAATACACTTATTTACTGTTATGACATCGATATTTCATTTTTGTAATTGATTGAACAATATATCACAATGAGGCATAACTAAATGAAAAAAATTTAACCAATAAAGAAAATGTTCATTTTGTAAGTAGTTTTTTAAACCAATAGCTTGGTTTAGAGTGTTGTTTTCTGATTCATTATCAATGATTTTTTCTAAACAATCTAATAATTCTGTTCGATAGATATAAACAGTCTCTATGCACTTTGTATTAAAATTCCATCGTGTTGAAGCCGCTTTAGGTAATCTCACCTTAACAACATTATCTAACACGGCTGTTCTTTTTGGCGATTTTCCAAAGAATGAAGAAAAGCTATGTAAATTAGTAGTAGTAAAATTTTTTTGCTTTTATCCTGACTTGATGCTTTTTGTAAAATTAAGTTTAGTTATTTTTTCTTATCAAGAGATGTTTGCTTTATCGTCATATTAGGTTTTGGACGGCCACCTGAATTTCACTCGGTCTTCATAACCCAACGTATGTCCATCTTTCAGTTTTAATATATTTTGTACAACACTCATATTTAATAGTAAACACCAAAAACACTGTTTTACTTAATTTCACGACAAGTAGATATTTACTAATAAAATGTTCACAAATAAAAACATTAAAAACAACGCGACAGAATTTACCGACACCGACCAACGCGTAGCTAGTCAGCATTAAGACTACTGTACTGACCTTCGTGCGTTATTGTTTCCGTAAAATGTGTCAGGGACATTGTCCCCGCCAGTGTTTTCTGTCTCTTTTGCTTTCTGACGATTCGCGCATAAGTCTATTTCACTTTAATTCGTTGTAAATTCGGTCCGTAGCTAGCTTTGAGGACAAGTTGTGGATTGACCCAAGATTTTTAAATTCTATAAATGAATAATGTAATGAATATGAATGTGTAGAGGCTCGGTGCTCGGCGGGGATACGAAATCCTGCGATCTAGATATTTGAATAGTACTGTGCATAGAATGTCCTAGAAACTTTAATATATTTTTTAAGAATATTAACAATATATATATTATATATTTTTAAACTTCAGAAAATGATAGCTCTATTTTTTTTTTATTTGTATGTGGGAGGTCATTGACCAAATGACCCTATAGAAGAACCGCCAGTGGTTTGTATAATATTATTGTGTATGTCTATTCATGATAATTTTATAATTAGTACAGATCACTCTTGTGAGCATTCTCACAACGCAAGTTACGTGTGTAACTTAGGTGAGTTGCTTAACATATTATTTTCCTTATGAATTATTTGTGCAGTTATCTAATATTGTAAACACAGTGATTTTTATTCAATAAATTTCTATTTCTATTCTTCTATTCAATTAGGTGTTACGAGAATGGTCACCGCAAAAATCACTTCGTTACACAATATCACAGTCCCTAATTACAAAAGGCAAGTGGTTCCATAGTCATATTAGGTTTAAGTATTTTTTAGACTTCCATGTGTCTTATTTTGGGAAAATATGGGATATTAGCTATATTTCAGTGTGAGTATAAACTCACACCCGAAAATAAGCATTAGTCCCTTAAAGAAGTTTTGTTTTTGAGAGTACGATAAAAGAATGTTAAAAAATTATTCCTATCCGCGCCACAGAAGAAAAGCAGTAAAGACATTAAATGCAAACGTTTTGAATTTGATCATGACTGCGTTGTGGCTCAACTAAAACTCGTTTAAATTTAAATTATGCCCTAATATGTTTTCCTGGTAGCAGCATATTAAAAATTGCTAAATACGCTTAGTAAAACTTGAAATTTATTTACGTTTTAATATTAATGAAGAATAATTTAACGGAATTTATTTCAAAATAGGTAACAGATTGTTGAGAATTTATTATTTTTTTAAATTAGATTTTCCGACCCCAAAACTTTGTTATATTTCAGACAACTACCAATAACAAATATCTGATTTTTTTCTTGGAGACTCTGTTTTTCACTTTAATCAACAAAATAAGCCATAAGACTGCGATCGTCAATAAATACAGCTGATGTGATAATATGGTCCAATGCGACATCAGTTACACATATTCTGCTACTGGATAATGTTTTGCACCATTACAACTATTTAATATTATTGCGGAAGAAATAATATTAGTGGTACATATCGTGTAATCGAAGACGTTTAACAATGTAATGTTAAAATATAAAAAATTCTTAAAAATTCCCCTTCTGCGCTTTGAAGTCGAACAGTGTATTTCCCTCTTCGACTTTTGACTTCGTATTTTGTATTAATCAGCATTACTATAAGGTTAGTGAATCTATTGATTGTTCAGAATTCCAAATTCTTCACACATTTCAAATAAAGTTACAATGTTTGCAACGCAGATATGGCTGGATTTAGAAATTAAGTATCTGTACAAAAAACGACGTATGCTTGAATTACAAGCATATGGACTTTACAATAAGCTTACCTATAAGTTAAATAATTTAGAACATGAACAATGGTGTGATTTTCAGAGGAACATATTTATATCATTTAACGCGAAATTTATTAAGAAAATGTCGTCACAAAATAAAAAACTCAAAAGATTAATCGGTAGTACGTCAAAAGAAAGTGTTCCTCAAAAAGTTCTCAGCATTGCAGAAAATCATTCCTCACAGTTGTTTGATAAGGAAGAAATTAATCTCCTTAACAAGGTATTAAATTTTGCTTTACCTGACTCTGAAGGCATTTTAGATGATATTGTTGCAAGTGTTGAAAGTTCAATTCAATACCGTCCTGATTCCTCTAAAGGATTTGTCAGGGAAGCTTTCAGAAATCAAATCTCGACAAATGTTGTCACCAAAGTAAATAAAAAGTCAAAACCTACAAAAGACAGAAAAATTACCAAACGGTTGCGTGAAAAAGATTGTTTTTATTTAAAAGCTGATAAGGGCAATAAGGTTGTTATTTTAAATAAAGAGGGATATTATGAAAGGATAGACAATCTGATTAGTAATAGTAATAAAAAACTTTCTAGAAATCCATTACCAAAACTGGTTACCGAAGTAAGAAATGTATTTAAATCCTACAACAACCTTATTACTCCAGCTTTAAATAGGAAGTTACATGTATCTAACACAAGTGTACCTAGATTGTACTGCTTGCCTAAGATACATAAACCAGGAAAGTCGGTACATCCTATTTTTCAGCAATCGGATCACCTTTCAAAATCGTTAACAGAAGAGTCCGAAAATTTACCTATTGCACCACCTAGTTTCTCTGTGATTAATTCCAACGATTTCATTAATAAGGTGAAAAATATTCAGTTGCAAGAAGGTGAAATTTTGATCTCCTTTGACGTTTGTTCATTATTTCCAAGTGTTCCGATACCACAGACCTTGGACTACCTTAAGGATCTACTCGAATTAAACAATCTCAGTCAAGATGTAGTAAAAGAATATCTTAAACTCACTAAACTTTGCATGAAACAAAATTATTTTCGATTCAACGATAATTTCTTCGAACAACATGAAGGAACAGCAATGGGTAACTCTTTGTCACCATTCATTGCCAGTCTCTTCATGAACAGATTCGAGATGGAAGCAAAAGAAGAATTTGAGTACTTTCCCAGGGTTTGGCTTAGGTATGTGGATGATATTTTTGCAGTGTTCGATACAAAAGTCGCTGAAATTGATAACTTTGTATCTAAATTAAACAGTCATTTCGCGCCAGTTAAATTCACATATGAAACTGAAAACTCTGGACAACTACCATTTTTAGATGTATTAGTAATTAGAAATAGTGAAAATAAGTTAGAATTTGACATATACAGAAAAGGTACCAGTACTCTAAGATATATCCCCAAGAGGGCACCATTGTGCTCAACACAAAATGGCGAGTTTTAATTTTCTAGTCCATCGTCTATTAAGCTTTTCCCTCAATAAGGAGAGGTTTGAAAAGGCAAAGGCATTGATTAAGGATATAGCTGCGAGTAATGGATATTCTGTAAGTTTAATTAATAAAATAATTAGGAAACGAAAGTTTAAAGAGTCGCTTCGAAATTCCTCGACCTTTCAAAATGAAAGAGAAAATCCGAAATTTGTATCGATTCGATTCGATCCTTGATTCACTCGTGGTATTGGTATGATTTTTAAAGATGTAGGTATGACGGTGGTTCATTCATCGGGAAACAAACTACAACAACTTTAAGGCAATCCAAAAGACAAAATTGAAACAAACGAAAAGTCGGGGATTTACGAAATTAGCTGTAAGGACTGTAATCAAAAATATGTTGGACAGACTAGACGATCAATTCAAACTAGATTCAAAGAGCAGATGGCCCATCTCAAATATGGTAGAATAGATAAATCTAGTGTAGCCCAACATGCGTTTGAGAACAATCATAAAATAGATATTAGTAATTTAAGATTAATTAGGAATGTAACAAATACGAGACAGCTGGATACATTTGAAAGCTTGGAAATCATAAACTGTAAAAATAGTATGAATAGTGACAGAGGGCCTATCCCAAATAGCCCGCTTTGTTGGTTAGTGAGTCACGGTTCACCGACCGTGACGGTTCTGTGACCGTGACAATAGTTTAGGTATAAATAGGGTAGATTGTTAGCATAAGTTTAGTTTTAATCATCTCCAGATGATGCCAATTTGGTTGGCGAAACACGCGTCAAGTGCAGTATAGTGTTTTGGTGTTTCGTGGAAAACTACGTCAGTGTTATTGTTCAAATACTCAGGATTTCCAAATATGCTTTAAACGTAGCACCACGACAATATGCTGCTCGTCTGAGCATAATATTTTATTGTACCATGTAAGGTATAGGCAGACAAAAACCAAGTCACAATAAAAATGTGGGTTTATTTTTTACTTATACTCAGCTCTCCTACATTTGGTGAATGCGCCGGGCAGCACAATTTAGTGCAACTAGGAATTTAAGACGTCGGATATGTACCGGATGGTCACACCAACATTAGAACCTCACAAAAACATTCTAATGTCGCATTGCGAAGATATGACACAAACTTATATTTTTTAAAATGGAATACCCTATTTATCTTTACACCAATTGAAAGATTTAAAAAATCTTTTGAATGGTAGCCCTGGAGTGAGTTGGAAGCTTTGATGTGAAGATAACACTGACGTAGTTTTCCACGAAACACCAAAACACTATATACTGCACTCGACTTTTGACAGTATTTATCTTAAGAACTTTACGAGATATTATTTTTTATATTTCGTTATCATAGGAGGCCATTAAACGTTAGATCCGTATAAAAATTAGTATAATAATTTTATTTTAAATTTAAATAAAACGAAAATATTATTAAGAAGTCTTAAAATCTTGCAATTTGAGAGAATAATACGTTATCAATATATTTTTTTGATAACCAGTATTAAAATAATTGATTGCGTCCAAAATAACTTCCTTGATTCTATAGGTAGAAAAAAAATTAAAATACCATATTAATCAAAATAACATTTTGACTTGTAATTTACGGAGATTTTTAGTTTGTTGTCTAGTTTACTTTATCGGTAGAAAAGAGAGTATTGATGAAATGAAGACAAAAATAATAGACGTGGTTCATAATATCAATGAAAACAATATATACTCCGTTTAACGAACAAATAGAATTATGCCCCGCCCCATAAATTGCGCTAAATTCGAATAGAATTTTTTTATTGGTCTTATTTTTAAAACCCATATCACAAGATAATCATAACTTGATAGCTTCTTGATTGTCAAATACGTTTTGTTTTGGTGTTTTGTGGATATTACAGTTATTTGTTGCAATTCGTTGTTTCTATTTGCTGTTATTCATATTTACCTAATAAATAATGATTTTTAGCTAAACAAACATTTTTGTTTATATTAAGGTGCGTAATGAAAACGATTAATATTGATTATATATTATAACCACACTTTCTTCAGGGATTAATGCAGCACAATTTAGTGCAACTAGGAATTTAAGACGTCGGATATGTACTGGATGGCCAATTATGGTTTAAGCGGTTATTTCTCCACCGAAAAAATGGACAGCCAGGCATTTTTTGGTTGAAGACAAACATATTTTGATCATTTATAAGACTTATACTGGAGACAACCCAGATGTTTATCTCGGTTGTCTCCAGTATAGGGGAGAAGTCATCGAGTTTATTGCAAAGGCATCAGGTAATTTTAATTTTTGTATTTTATAAGATATCTCATCAGTAGAGTTGGCAAGAATGCGCCTCAGGGCATAGGTGTACGCTCCATAATAAGTGTAAGAAAAGAAATTAACTAGTAATAAAAGTAATAAACTGTTACAATTTATAACAACTTACCCTCTTAACTAACTTGGTTATCACAAACTGAAAAAGATGTGTAAAAACTTTGCAGCATCATGTATGTTTCTATGGTTGTCTCCTAGAGCAATGTTCGACGTGGTGAAAAAATATGCTTATATTTTAAGAAAGACATCTATTGATGTAATACAAGAATACTTAAAATAGTGTTTGAACTCACTTAACGGATCTGCAGATGCACCATCAGTACCATCACAAATTTGTCTTAATCTGGTAGAACTGGTATCTTACTTTAATACACCTGCGAACTTTTATCCAACGGGCTCATTTTTTGCGTCACCTATAGAGTGTAGCAGTAGACTTAGTTCGTCCACTATTTGCAGTGACTCCGCTAACGACAACGCACTGTTTTGTAAGTTTTGTATGGCGTCATGTAATCCTTTATAGTTCTTGTGAATAGTTTTTAAAGCTGTTTCAACAGAAACATCTTCGAATATTATTTGGTTTTCCTTAATAGCTGCAGCCTCGCCTGGATTGAATTGTAGTATCACAGCTTTTTATTTGTTGTAAATATTCAGCATAATAAAATGCTGCATCCAACCATGTTCCCCAACGTGTAAGAATAGGCTGTGATGGTTTGGGAATACAGGGACACTTACTATGAAATGCGCGATTGGATCACTGCAGAAACAACAGGGAGGCTACACAAATACTGAGAAGGAGACTCTAGATTTACTTCTAGAGACACACTTCCCAGACAGTGTGGCCATTCCACAACACAACAACGGCCCAACAGAAGACATACCAATGAGAAGGGCGTCAAAGGAGAACTGGAAACTCGTAAAGGAAGTTATAAATATAACAAGGCTTGAATGGGCGATTAACACTTTCGAACCATACAAGTCACCAGGAGTGGATGGAATATTTCCAGCACTACTTAAACAAGGAATGAAAAAATTAGCAACACCCTTTTGCACACTATTCAGGGCTAGCCTAGCACGCGGATATGTGCCAACTAGTTGGCGGAAGGTAAACGTGGTATTCATACCAAAACCAGGGCGTGATACCTATGCCCAGGCAAAATCCTTCCGGCCAATCAGTCTTACATCATTTCTCCTCAAAACCTTGGAGAAACTGGTTAATAGACATATAAGGGACGATGTGATGGGCCAAAAACCCTTACATCGAAATTAATTTGCCTACTAAGCAGAGAAATCGTGTGTGCTAGCGATACACGAGCTTACTCACAGAATAGAAAAGGCACTAGACAGCAAAGAAACTGCCATAGGAGCCTTCTTAGATATAGAGGAAGCATTTGACAATACCTCATTCAACTCAATAAGTGAGGCAGTGAAGAGGCGCGGAGTCGGTCATTCAATAACAAGATGGATCGACTCAGCACTCAGAACAAGAAAAATCCAATCCACGCTGGGAAACATGTCGGAGGAGGTGTCTGTAACCAGAGGTTGCCCGCAAGGAGGGTTCTATCACCCCTCCTGTGGTGCCTGGTTATGGATGAGCTAATAGCACAACTGGAACAGCGAGGAATATATGCGCAAGGATATGCAGACGACGTCACAATCCTAGCAGTGGGAAAATTTGAGAGCGTTGCATCAGAAATGATGCAAAGAGCTCTCAACACAATAGATCGATGGTGCACACAGGAAGGGCTTTCTGTTAATCCAGGAAAGACCACGGTGGTGACTTTCACAAGGAAAAGAAAACTCCAAAACCTGAGGAAACTATATCTTCGGGGAAAAGAACTACAGGTGAGCAATGAAGTCAAATATTTGGCACTAACCTTAGATACCAAGCTGAACTTCAAAGCTCACATAGACAAAGTGACAATCAAAGCCACGCGGGCCTTATGGACCTGCAGAAGCATGGTGGGCAAGAGCTGGGGACTTCAACCAAAAATGGTGCACTGGTTGTACCAAAGGGTCGTCGTACCAATAATAACCTACGCCTCCCTAATCTGGTGGCACAAGGCCGGAAAAGGAGAGGCTATGAGAAAACTAGGCAAGTTGCAAAGACTTGCATATCTAGGGATCACGGGAGCAATGTCAACAACGCCAACCGAAGCCTTGGAAATACTGCTAGGCCTACCTCCACTACACCTAGTGGTGGAGAATGAGGCACTAATGGCAGCATACAGGCTGAAAACAACTGGGTATGGGACCATCTCAAGGAGAGGATACCATACTGAAGTATTCCAATATGTAGGAAAAAATCGGCTGCCCGATATGCAGTCAGACAGAATCAGCACAACCTACAACTTCACAAAAACTTTCAGGGTAAAAATACTTGAAAGAGATGGAGAAGGAGGCAGGAGGCAGAGACAACAAAATGACACCATCTGGTATACTGACGGATCAAAAACGTCACGCAGTACCGGAGCAGGAGTTGCGGGAGAACAACCAGGGACAGACATCAGCCTGAACCTTGGAAGTATCGCAACAGTGTTCCAAGCCGAAATCACAGCAATAGATGTCTGTGCACGAGAAATGATACGGAGGGCATACAAAAATAAGAGAATCCGCATCATCACTGACAGCCAAGCAGCCCTCAGAGCTCTGGAAGCAGTAGAAATACGATCTAAAACAGTAAAAGACTGCCTGGAGTCCCTGGAGAAACTTACAGAACACAACAGTGTACAACTGGAGTGGACACGAGGACACCAGGGAAATACGGGAAACGAAAAAGCAGACATGCTAGCCAGCAAAGGCGCTAAATCAATTCTAACAGGTCCCGAACCGACCTGCGGGGTATCTTACAGCACCTCGAAAGGATCGGTAAAGGAACTATTAAGACAGAAACACTACTCGCACTGGATAGAGATACCGGGAATGAGGCAGTCACGCTTGTTCATCGGAGAAATATCTAGAGCAAGGACCAACGAAATGCTAAAGCTGAGCAGAAAACAGCTGAGGTGTGCAGTGGGATAATTAACAGGACACTGCACACTAAACAAACACCTAACCAATATAAGGGTGAGAGACAATCCAGATTGCATGATGTGCGGTGAAGAGGAAGAAACTCCCCACCACATCTTATGCGAATGCCCAGCCCTAACGGCAATGAGACTAACACACTTCGAGAGACCACTTTTAACCCCGGAAGAGATAGCCAGAGCTTCCATAAACTGTATACTCGCCTTCTGGAATATAACGGGTCTTATGGAGTAATGAGACTATGGGGTACAATAAGCTTAAGCTTCAGTACAGCGGGTAGTCAAAACCGCAACCCGTAAGGAAAAAAAAATGAAATGCGCAAAGACCTTTAGGAGATTTAAGA